>VYZU01070759.1:0-22124 GCA_013401355.1 Ceyx cyanopectus
TACCTATCTATCCATCCATCCCTATATCTGTTTTATCTAGTTTATCTGAGCCTTGTTCTCCACCTGTGCCCTACAAATTCTGTTCAGTGATTTTCCTTTTTCAGCTCAGGTTTTCTAACTGGCTGCTCTTTCTGGAGTTACCAGCATGTTTTGCAGACAGTGCCTGGTTAAACTCTTGGCTTTGCTTGAATAAGTTTAGAGATGTAAATCTACAACAGTATTACCCAGGCAATTAGTAGTTAAACTGTTGAAGACAGAGATTGGTACAAAAAATGAGAATACAGCAGAAATTGTAATGGGTTTAGTTAAAGGGGGAATATTATTAATGAAATTCTTCCAGGACCAGTCTAGTGACGGATGTAATGTAAAATTGTCATTAATAATGTCCTCACAAAGTTGAACTTGGACACAGGGAAAATTCTCCAAGGCTCTTCTGTGGAGCATGGGTGAGATTTAGTCCGGGATAGGTTACTGAAGGTTATTTCTAGGTTATTTGTGCAGTAGCTTGTTGAAGGCAGTGTAGAGAACAGGTCACCTGCAGAGGCCATGGCACCCAGGTGAACTGTTCAGCATCACCGTTCAGCACAGGGAGGGAGCTGAGCTGCAGCAGGAGGCTGATCCTCCCCCTGTGGGGAAGAATTACCCTGTTTGTTAGACACTGAAAACCCTACACCCAGGCCTGTTCTAGCTCTTGTTCACAAGCTGAAAACAAGGCTTGAGCACTGCCTGTGAAACCTGCCAGCCCCCTCTGGAGACTCTGCTCGAGTCCATAGATAATTTAAATGTGCTTGAAAGGACTTGCCTAAAGCCAAGGTATTTCAAGTATTCTACTTCTTCAGTCTTTAGAGGATGCTTTTTGCAGTAAGTATCCTTTTGTTCTCACAAAATACATTTGTAGGACAATATCTAACGCTCAGTTTCACCAGTAATCACCTGACCCTTCCCAGGGTGCTGGATACCTGTTTAAACACTAACCTTTTTCCTCACAAGTTAACCTAATTAGAGAAGAGAATGAGAAAGTGCCCTCAGCATCTCACCTTCAAGTTTCATGCTCCTTTTTTTCTGAACTTACCTTGTTTAAAAAAAAACACCTTAAAAACAACTCCTCCCTCTCCGCAGTAATTGTGACAATCCAGCTGAAAATCAATAGTAAAACACTGACTTTCAGCAATAAAAAGACACTGAGGATTAACAAATGATAATTGTCTCATATTTATTTATCATTATCTCTCCCACTCGCTTTCCCTTATTCCTGCTTCCCTGTGGCTACAGTCAGACTGTACCATTGATATATACACTGATCTCACTGGTTCATTTTTGTAAAATACCCAGATTTTTCTCTCTGAAGGGAGTCAGTTCAAGCTTCTAGTGCAATTCTGGATGGAAAATACCAGTCTGGCTATTCTGGAAAGCACCCTATGCTGGTATGTATAACAAGGTCCATTTTCTACAGCAGTCTGATCACATGGTCACACATTTTCTAGAAGGATTTGGAGAAGGTCAGAGAAGAATATCAGAATCACTAGATTGATGTCAAAATGATGTCAGAGACAAAGAGATATGTACTGTAAGGCAGTGAAGTTGGGAAGAAAATTCCAGCAAAAGTAGTGCAGGTAAGAAAAATAACGACTTCTCTTCTGAAGACTGACCAGTTTGTGACCAGCATGGTCTTGTGGATGGTATGATATACATGTTTTTGTCTTCTAACTCCCTGGCTCCAGTGTATGCATGCTCTACTTTCCTAAATAGTCATTATTCAGTCTGAACAAAAAGCATTTATTAGTTTAGCTGATGAGAACCAATTAACAAAAGAACTTGCACGTTAATTTGCTGCTTAATTTTGAACTTTGACCCTGATCTTGCATGAACTTAATTGAAAGAAAAGCAAGCATCTATAGTGAAGGCAGTAAGTAAAAGCAGAGCACATTGTGAAGTACATATGGGTTGTAAGGAAATGTGCTATCACCACCTATATTCAAATAAGATGTGTGCTGTTAGCTGATAGAACATTTTTTCAGCTATTCAGTTTACAGAATTGCTTTCCCAGCAGCTGTCACCAAATTAGGGTCTTGAGCTAGTCTCAGCCTGAGCAGAGCCTAGCAGCTTGGCAGGAATCACAAATGAGCAGCCATTGGTTTGCTCTGTGCAAATGAATGGCAGAGAACTTGGGGGGTTAGCCCTAAATGCAGCAGTTAATTTGAGAAAGATATGTAAAAAAAATATTTGAACAACACACTGAAGTAGGAAATCTGTAGATAAATAATGCATTCAACACGAAAGATCTAAAGTTTTATTTTCTTAGAATTATTGATATTTCCCACATCAAAACTGCAGCTTCATAATCCTTAGGATTTGGGAGTAGGAACAAAAATGAGAGAAAACGAATGCTGTAAAAAGTTTGAGTTAGTCATTTTATTTACCACGTGGGAATTCCAAATGTAGATATTTTGGATAGAAATATAGGAGCATACAGTGGGATTTTTTAGTATATTTGGTTGGTTGATTTTTTGGTGTTTTTTTGTTTTGTTTTGTAGGCTGCAAGGGGGGAATGTGACCAAGTATTCACTGTCTAGGATTAATGATAACTACTGTAAGAAGTATAAATAAAACAGTATTCTTTTTAATATCTGGTAAGAGCAGTAGCTCAAATACTTAGCTTTTTAAGACTTTCCCTTGGAGGAATTCTTCTGACTTTTAGATAAAGTAAATTAGTTGCTTTTTCCAACCTTTTTGATTTTTCATTTATTTCTCCAACCACACTAAAGTTTCAATGTTCCAAGGGGAAGGGGTTGGGAGAAAGTGAGGGTCCAATCAACTGTTCAAACATACATCAGAATATGCTTTAGAGAAATGAGGAATCCTTTATCCTTCTCTCTAAAATGATGAAACATTTCAGATAAAGCTTGATGACATATGAGAGAAAAAAAATTAGCTTTTGAATATGTGTCTTGAAACTGAGATTAGCATTTTTTTTTTGAAAAAAACTCGATAAAAAAAAAAGCCTGGAAGGTTTAAAATTTACATATGTGCAAACAGTAAGAAATACAAGAAAATCAAAAGCAGCTTCAGCAATGAAGAGCTGAGAACTGGTGAAGAACAGCATTTCAGTTCCCTGCACAAATCAACATGCCCATATTTCTGACTGCATAATTACAAAATACATTCTGTTTTAAATTGAACATTTACCAAAATTGATGGGAAAATTACCAGAGTAGTTGGACACCCTTAAAGTGTGTTGGTGATGATCATTGCAAGGATTTTGCTGGCAGACATTCCTTATTACCAGAGCTGTAATGCTGCATTTTCTAGAAGGCCATTAAAAGAGAGATTTTATATGTTGAGCTTTGAAAGAATATGAATGCTGTGCTATGTTAGTGGAGAAGCTGTGCAGAAAATGTGATGCCAAATTAAGCTCTGCAGAGTTTGCAAAGTTTNGACCAGTTTGTGACCAGCATGGTCTTGTGGATGGTATGATATACATGTTTTTGTCTTCTAACTCCCTGGCTCCAGTGTATGCATGCTCTACTTTCCTAAATAGTCATTATTCAGTCTGAACAAAAAGCATTTATTAGTTTAGCTGATGAGAACCAATTAACAAAAGAACTTGCACGTTAATTTGCTGCTTAATTTTGAACTTTGACCCTGATCTTGCATGAACTTAATTGAAAGAAAAGCAAGCATCTATAGTGAAGGCAGTAAGTAAAAGCAGAGCACATTGTGAAGTACATATGGGTTGTAAGGAAATGTGCTATCACCACCTATATTCAAATAAGATGTGTGCTGTTAGCTGATAGAACATTTTTTCAGCTATTCAGTTTACAGAATTGCTTTCCCAGCAGCTGTCACCAAATTAGGGTCTTGAGCTAGTCTCAGCCTGAGCAGAGCCTAGCAGCTTGGCAGGAATCACAAATGAGCAGCCATTGGTTTGCTCTGTGCAAATGAATGGCAGAGAACTTGGGGGGTTAGCCCTAAATGCAGCAGTTAATTTGAGAAAGATATGTAAAAAAAATATTTGAACAACACACTGAAGTAGGAAATCTGTAGATAAATAATGCATTCAACACGAAAGATCTAAAGTTTTATTTTCTTAGAATTATTGATATTTCCCACATCAAAACTGCAGCTTCATAATCCTTAGGATTTGGGAGTAGGAACAAAAATGAGAGAAAACGAATGCTGTAAAAAGTTTGAGTTAGTCATTTTATTTACCACGTGGGAATTCCAAATGTAGATATTTTGGATAGAAATATAGGAGCATACAGTGGGATTTTTTAGTATATTTGGTTGGTTGATTTTTTGGTGTTTTTTTGTTTTGTTTTGTAGGCTGCAAGGGGGGAATGTGACCAAGTATTCACTGTCTAGGATTAATGATAACTACTGTAAGAAGTATAAATAAAACAGTATTCTTTTTAATATCTGGTAAGAGCAGTAGCTCAAATACTTAGCTTTTTAAGACTTTCCCTTGGAGGAATTCTTCTGACTTTTAGATAAAGTAAATTAGTTGCTTTTTCCAACCTTTTTGATTTTTCATTTATTTCTCCAACCACACTAAAGTTTCAATGTTCCAAGGGGAAGGGGTCGGGAGAAAGTGAGGGTCCAATCAACTGTTCAAACATACATCAGAATATGCTTTAGAGAAATGAGGAATCCTTTATCCTTCTCTCTAAAATGATGAAACATTTCAGATAAAGCTTGATGACATATGAGAGAAAAAAAATTAGCTTTTGAATATGTGTCTTGAAACTGAGATTAGCATTTTTTTTTTGAAAAAAACTCGATAAAAAAAAAAGCCTGGAAGGTTTAAAATTTACATATGTGCAAACAGTAAGAAATACAAGAAAATCAAAAGCAGCTTCAGCAATGAAGAGCTGAGAACTGGTGAAGAACAGCATTTCAGTTCCCTGCACAAATCAACATGCCCATATTTCTGACTGCATAATTACAAAATACATTCTGTTTTAAATTGAACATTTACCAAAATTGATGGGAAAATTACCAGAGTAGTTGGACACCCTTAAAGTGTGTTGGTGATGATCATTGCAAGGATTTTGCTGGCAGACATTCCTTATTACCAGAGCTGTAATGCTGCATTTTCTAGAAGGCCATTAAAAGAGAGATTTTATATGTTGAGCTTTGAAAGAATATGAATGCTGTGCTATGTTAGTGGAGAAGCTGTGCAGAAAATGTGATGCCAAATTAAGCTCTGCAGAGTTTGCAAAGTTTCAGCTCAGCTGAAATATTTCGTGCCACACTTGCAGTAGGAAGCTTTTATGGGAGAATTTTGTTAAAGTTGGTTGCATTGGGTTTTTTTCTGTTTCCTTAACAGCCTGCTGGTTTTAACAGGTGTACTGGTTTACGTGGCAAGGGTTTGGTGGTGGGAGGGCTACAGGAGGGATGTCTGAGAGCTGCTAGAAGCTCTGTTTGTGTCTGATGGGACCAATCCATGTTGGAGAAGCATCTACTGAGGGGGGTTTCCATGCTGCAGCAGAGGAAGAGTGTGAGGAGGAAGGAGCAGAAGAGATGGTGTGTAATGGACTGACTGCAGTCCCTGTTCCCCATCCCCCTGTGCCACTGAGGAGGAGCAGGCAGAGAAAATTTGGAGTGAAGCTGAGCCTGGGAAGAAGCAAGGGTTGTGTGTGTGTGAAGTTATTTGCAGATTTTATTTCTCACTACCCTACTCTGATTTGATTGGTAATAAATTAAATTAATTTTCCCCAACTGAGGCTCTTCTGCCTTTAAGGTTATTGCTAAGTGATCTCTCCCTGTCCTTACCTTGACCCCTGACACTTTCATTATATTAGATATACTAATCTAATCTCTCTCTCTATATATAGATCTACCTGTGCAGCTGAGGAGGGGAAATCATAGAGCAGCTTTGGTGAGCACCTGACGTCCAGCCAGGGTCAACCCACCACAGAAGACAGCTGGACACAGAGAACTTCAAAGACCTACTTCACAGTTAGACTGTGTCTCTTGGTTTTCTTATTTTCAGGGCAGCCTGAGTCTACTGACTTCATTGAATATATACTAAATAAGCCATTTGGCTTGATTATTATTATTATTTTTTAACCAAAGCAATGAACTGCACAAATACTCATTTTCTTTCAGAGAGTGTTTTAGAGTAAAACCACTGGGAAATCTTTTTCTCCTGTTAAATTGTTGTTAAAGCCAGTAAGATAATAGGATACCCACTCAGTAGGTGTGAGCACATATACAGTTTGTTGTGTTAAGATGCTTGCTTTCTTTGTGGACATAAAAGGTCAAGAGAAAAACACTAGTGAACGTGAATAGCAAAATAAAAGACTGAAATATGTGCATTCTGACTTTTCCCCGGTTCTGACAAGTGAATTTTGAGGCTTGGTAATTACAGTTGTGCACAGGAAGGTTGTTGAGCTCCCATAAGTGAAAATAGATGGATTTTCCATAGTTCCATATATCTATGTTTATCTACATTTTCTCTTTTTTCCCATTCAGAGGTCTTATCTAGAAAACTGTCAGCACTTGTCTTGGGATATCTGAACAGCCTGCAGTCATTCCAGGAACCTGATACCTGTGCCTGAGGTGATATGGGCAGATCAATGGAAGGAGACTGTGTGCAATGACCCAGATGCACCCTGGATAAATCAACCTCACTAAACACATACCACACTTCTCAGGCAGATTTCCACCTGTGAAATCCTGGAAAGAAATATGGAACTCTGATTTTCCACCCTGCACAGATGTATTAAAATGGAAAAGAAGCTCTGAATATATTTTACTTTTTGTTTTTAACTAAATATTCCAGTAATATTCAATTTTTTTTCCAGCAGCTAAGAAGAAATATGAAGATTGTTTTATTGTTAACAATGCTATATATTAAAATATATACTATCAAAATATATCAATGCTATATATCAAAATATTTCCCTTTCTATAATTCTTTGATATCCTAGGGCTAAAAGTTTTTCTGTAATGAGGCATTATTATCCTTCATACTTAAAATTTCTGCACTATTTCATGGTTCTAATTATGAGAAAAGTAAGACAAAGTTGTTACTAGAGTGATTAACCAGTAATTCTATTCAGTGGGGGTTTGTTTCTTTACTGTAAATTACAGGTTAGTTTGTGTCAGAGACTGCAATCAAATATCCAGCTCTAGAAAACAAAATTCATTTAACAGCTGTACAACTCTTTATTTTAGCTGTAATACATGTCTTCCTTTTTATTTATCCTGATAATTTCCTCTCTTTCTGTTTCCATTTTGTTACTCTATGGAGATGCAATGCCTGTCAGAGCAGAAGAGTTTCCAGTCTCTTACAGGATGGATTTAGAGGCGTGTTGTGCTCTCCAGAAGTGCAGTAGGTAACTCAGTTTTGGTTTGGTGGTTGGTTTTTTGTTTTTTGGTTTTTTTTTCCCTTAATAGGCTGTGAGCTGAAAAGGACACTTCATGTTACTGAAATAGTCTATCTGACAAATTATGCTCTTTAATTCTACTTCAGAAACTGTCTTTTACATTAACTAAACATCACCCCCCTCCCCGACCCTACTTGACATTTAAAGCTTAAGCAACTAGAGCTTACTTCTAACAGTTCCCCTTCAGCATAAATTAAAATGAAGGGTGTTGAACAAAATCATCCAGTATCAAACAGTGCAGTCGTCAGGGATTTCTGAAATACTGTTCATGTGAAAATAGAGGAATTAAGTTAAAAAATAACCCAAAGAACTATGCAGACTTGCAATATTAGCAGAATGTCATGTAATTTGTCAGAGACATCACCTTGTGTATTGTTGTACATATAGGAACACATACATAGGCCTAGAATGTTCCTAAACAAGGGATGTCTTCTGCTTTCATGATTTACGAAGGTTTTATTTCATGGGGATTATCTCATGCTTTAGTTGGTTCATTTAGACCTGGTACTGTGAGCTTTCTCAGCAGCAGTATCCTGAAATTTTAACTTCTGTAAGGTGTAGTTATGCAACAGCTTTTATTTAAATTTCTTATTTGTACATTTAAATATTTAGCACAAAGGTTGCTTCTCACAGTAGCTTGCAAAGTCAGTGGTGTGAATTGAACTCTTCAGATTTTATTATCCAGGCTCACTCCACAAACAATTTTACCCTCTAGCTGGGGATGACAAATCATCAAAACCTTTTTTTTTTTTTTTGTGATGAAAATGAATAAATGACAAATGAACTAATGGAAACTATTTCTATGACATTTGTACTTCCAGCAGATGGGAACCCCTGAGCATTGACCTTCCTGTAAGGGGCTTAAGCAGAAGACCAACTGATACTCTGCTTGCATCTGATGTGAGTTACGTGCATAGGAGCAAATGAAGCTCCTGCTAGAGATTAAAAATATTTTTCAGAGAATAGAAAAATAATGGGATATTCAAAATTAGTCAGATGTTTTTCATAAATTTGATCCTGAAAATGCTACAATAACTGGACCTGCCTGAGTAAATCAGATATCAATCTAGTAGTTTAATTTATATATTATTTTTTGTGCAGCAATGCACTATTTGTAAAGATGCTGTCCTGTGTGAGTCAGTCTTGAAGTCCTGAAAGAATATTAGAGAAACACCTAGGGTGCTTACTGGTATGGTGTACACAGTTTGACAGTTACAGGACTAATTCAGTGAAGTACTTAATCATGTGCTTAACTTTAAACACTGCTTAAATCTCATCAACTTTAATGGAACTTAATTACGTATGCAAGCACTCTCAAAAAATAAGATCATTTCCTGTAAATAAATTTTTTTTTTAAAAGAGTACTGTATAAAAAAGATTAAACTGTAAGTTTCCAACTACAGTACAGTGCCTGTCTAGAAAATGAAGTGTTTTAAAGTCACTTTAGCTGACTTGCTTTAGGAGTAGCAAAAGTGGTGAGTGTTTATCTATTTTATTCTTCTGTCATATAGGTGAACAGAAAGCAGTGGTGAATATGAAGCACTGCTGTCCACTTTAAGTGTGTGGAGCTCCAGTGGCTCTGGGGAGTGTTGCAAGGGATGAATTCGGTCCAGTGTTGGCAAAATACTTGTTCTGCCTGCATGCAACAGCACCATTTACTGTATTAAATAGAAATTAAATAAATTAATTTAGTGTATTAAATAGACCATTTAGGCAGCACACTTTGAATATTTTGAGATCCATAGGAAATGATGGTGAAGCACATAAGGTAAATTGCTCCCTGGAATTAATGGTCTGATTGATTGTTGTCTCCAAGATTAAAAATGAGCAGGAAGTTTTTGAATCAGAAATTTCAGAGGACAACTGTGAGTGTCGATAAGCACCCTGAATACACTATCTAGATGGAGCACTGGTTTGATCTGGCATGTCAATTCCTGTGCTCCTGCAAACAGCTTTTCAGAACACAAATACCAACAGGAATTAGAACTCAAGCAGAGGTTAGAACAAATTAATTTTATTTTACGTTCTTGTCATTTGAGAATATAAAAAAATGGAATGATCAATTTTTTTGGTAGAATGCATACATATTAATGCGTAATTCCAATACATTTAAGAAGCCACAAATGACTTCAGCCTTCTACCTTTCTGGGGCTGTGCTAATACAGCTGATTCCAGAGCAAGACCAACAGTTGCTGATGATTTAGAAAAGAAATGCAGACTCCAGGTATATTTGAAGCTGAGCTTATTTTATTTACTGTACTTCAGTGTCAAATTGAATGAAGATTCTGTTTTCAACATTGATTTTTTTTTCTGATCCAAGGGGCAACTGCAGAACCTTGCAAGCATGTAATTTATGGACACTCATGCTTTTATTAAAGACCAATGAAATGCTCAGTTTTTAATATTGGGAATAAACAGATTGATGAAACTTATCCTACATAGGAGGAAAGTGCAAGATAGATGGTCTTTTAAGATATCCTTCAAGGAATGTGACATTTGCTTTTCCTTGTTCTTTACCATAGGACAAGAAATCCTACTCCAGAAGGAAACGTTCTGAGGAGCTCTAAGAATCAAGGGTATGGTTAAAAGTTGCCCTTAGTGGTTATCTGTGGAATATGCTTACCTAGGAGGTGTCTCTAATTGCTATAATACTGGGAGAAGATTTTCTGTTTAATTTGATTATCCTTTCATCAGAGAGTCCACTGGGAAACTTGCTTTTAAAGGGAGCAAATGTGGAACTTTTAAAAGAACTGAAAGAAAAACTCAGGTTTTCACTAGCCTGCTCTACTTATTTAAGCAAGAAATTAACCCTGTTTAAAACCTGAAATAATAATAATAATGTGTCCCTTGCTTTTCATCCAGACCAGTAGAAGGGTAGTGTGAGGAGCTGAGCTTCTGTCAGGTTTTCCCTAATCTGTACCAGAGGAGCAACTCCTGCTATTTAATTAATGCCTCTATGTTTAGCATTGCTGGATTTGTGCACTCTGATGGTCCCAGGGTGTTCAGATAGAACACAGTTGTATTTCTGTCACAAAGATCACAAGATAGAGTTTTATGCATGCTTTCTGCAAACAGAGGAATGGGTGATATGTGATCTGGAATAATGGCTCTATGGAAAAAAAGCTCTTCAAAATTTTGGAATCTTTTTGAACTGACAAAGTGGATTTTTCAAAGCTTTGTCTCATACAATTGTCTTATTTTTTTTTCCAGCTTTGCTAACTTTCTACTTAATATCATTGTTGCATGGCATCATAGTATGAGCTTTAACTCTGGAAAATGAAAGTCAGTGGGAGGAATGGATACAAGAAGTAAGTGATCTTAGGGAGTGGGAGCAACTGCAAAAAAGGAACATTAAAAGCAAGTAATTTGTATTTAAATACCAAGTAAGAATACTTCATCTGCTTTCCATTCATTCTCAGAAAACATCTTCCTTGATATATTGCTCAATATTTAGTGCTATATAGTTTGCAGATGAATTAATTCCTCCATTTCAAGGTACTAGGATGTTAAGCAGGACTTAGGCAGTTTGTTTTACACTTGAACCATTGAGCTGCCAGTAACACCTCCTGATTAAATACACATCTGTACATTTATTAAAGGTCGCTCATTGACTGGTGTGGTTAATTGTTAATTTGTAATGCTCTTCGGGAGCAGGGTTCCTGAAATGTGATGTGTTCATCATGGGTTGTGGCTTTTGAAGTGTCCCTGTCACAGTGGTGGAAGAGTTGTGTGTCAGCATTGCTGCTCCAGCGTGGGCAGACCTCACAGCACACACTGGGTGATGACTGGATCACAGTCAGAAATTCCTGTTTCCATATGAGCTCAACTGAAAACTGCAGCCTGTGCATGCAGCCAGACCCAGGGGGGGCTGGATACCCCTGAAGACCACGCACAACCCTCAGAGACAATATGGGGCACGAGTGGCACTGCCAGGAGGGGGGTGTGGTGCTGTCCCATTGTAGTTGGGTGATCTGGTTCTTTTGCCATCTTATCTTTGTGTGGGTTTCAGATTTTTTTTTCCTGGCTGGGTGGAAATCCTTCACTTTGCTGGTAGTCAGAAAGGGTCTGATTACTAGGTGGTGCTTGCATGCAGTAGAAAACTTTGAAACAGCCTTAAAAAGGAAAACTTGAAAAATTCTTACTTTTGAATCATAAGGCCCATGAGTTGCCCAGTGAGGCAACATGTTGCTTAGTGGATCTCAATATGTATCTGGATTCTATGAGAACAGAAAATCTGAAATTACTGACATATGATTTGAATATACTGTGAAGATGTCTCCTACTAGTCCATGGTAAAATTTGAGGGGAATTGTGAAATGCAGCAGCATAACCATGCAGAGATGTGAGTCAGGATTCCTCTCTGAAATGATGGGTTATGACAAAAAATACTGTAGGAAAGGATGTCAGAGAAGGCTTGCTGATAAGATTAGTGGTAATGCTGATACTGGCTAAGTTTGACACTGCATGACAGAACTTCACGAACTCACTTATAATAACACTACAGTTCTGCTTCAGACAGAAAAGCATGAAAAGAAATAAAATAGCTGATCAGTCTAATTCTATATTTATAATCTCCACCACTCACATTTAATGGTAAAAATGCTAATATATATATAATATACTAAAAAAATATAGCATTCTGGGAAGAAAATGCCACCTTTCATATTTAGCTTTTCCTCACCTTGTCCTAATTCACATACCATAGTATTTACTGTTTACTGTGGCTTAAGCATTCAGTCTCAAAAAAAAAAGTAAATTTTGAAATCCTTTGTATCTACAGACATGTTAATTGATAGTTGCAGATGCTTTTTTTTAAATTATTTTTCTTTGATACAGTAGAGCTTAACTTGTCTTCCTTTCTGGAAAGAAAGTTAATCCTTTGTGTGAACTAACAATAGAAAATAGAAAGACAGGTAATTATTTCCCAAAACATGAACTGATTTATGTGAAACTGAACATCTATGGACTAGAATATATCAAATTTAGAGGCTGCTACTGAAAATTATGGATGTACAGTAAATCAGTACCTCAAGGGCACACAAAGCCTCAAAAACTCTAAGTGCTGTCCATTTTACCCGTAACAATCTGCTATAAATGATTTTGTGAGATATAGCTGTATTTTGGAATGTGGGAAGAATAAGTAATGCCTGGCATTACTTACTGGCTATGTACAGTGCAGAATTCTTCATCAATTACTTTAATAGGGAGGAAGGTAATCCTTTGTGAAAAGACTCTCATTTATAACAGTGAAATGGTTAAAATGTTACAAAGTGGATGATTATTCTTAATTTTTTTATTACTCTAATTTGGCAGCTCTGTTACCTATCAAATCCATACGCAAAAGACAAGTGGCCAGATTATTAAATATAAACTCCAAGAGGATAAGAGGAGCCCACAGCTCCTTAGATGACTACCAGAGCTAAAATAGATCTCAATTAGTGAGCAAGAAGCTTTCTCAGGGTTTTCCAGATGCTGAGTTGTACAGAACGTGAACTCAGTGAGGATTAAGGACAAGTTTTGCAAACGGCTTTAGGAGTGGGAACAACATATTCTGAAATCTCACTTTCTCCTGGAGCTAGCAGTCTGTGTGAAGTTGGAATTCACAGCTTCAAGCAGGACTTAAGAATTGTTCTTTTGGGTGCCAAGAAACGATTGGCATTTTTCCTGTAATGTGTGGTGCAAAGCAGCAGAAATAGTCTTTGGGAAACCTTATGGTAGGGATAAAACATGAAGTAACTTCTATGATAAGCTTTAAAACTGGAATCATGTTAAATGGTTGTTATATCAGGAAGGAGAGAAAATTAATCTGTACCTATCGATTAAAGTCTCTGCAGATACAAAAAAAAGCATTATAAATGTAACTTATATACTTTATATATATATATACACACTTTATATATATATATTAAAAAAACCTTTTTCCTGTGAAATTGCAGGAATCTACATTCAGCTAGCATAGAGTGATTTATGCTTATGGTAACAAGAAATCTTGAGGCAGAAACTAATTTTCTGCATCCACTGAACTTGCATTCATGTGAAAAAAAAAAAATCTAATGATTGTGATAGAACTACCTGTGGGAGTAAAATTTACTGCAGAGTATGGAATGTCTAAGAAGGTTTCACATATGCTGTGTAATATTAAGCAGGTGTTATGCAATGCAGGCTCATCCTGTGGTGTCAAACCTGACCCTGCACCTCACATGGCTGTGTGTGGGGAGGGGAGCCTTTTTTTTTTCCACACAGCCTAAGAGATCTGTAAAGGTGAATTTTAATCCTTCTCCTCTCCTGGTGCAGCTGACAGAGCCCTGGCCACAGCAGAGCTAATGGTACCCCTGTTAAGTCACAGGTAGGGTTGTGGGACATCAGCTGGTGTGACACTATGCTAAGTAAATGTGTATTCCCTGCTCATTGTTATCTACATAATTTAAAAAATATTAACTATTATAAAGTTACCAGCAATGANCAGAGATGTGAGTCAGGATTCCTCTCTGAAATGATGGGTTATGACAAAAAATACTGTAGGAAAGGATGTCAGAGAAGGCTTGCTGATAAGATTAGTGGTAATGCTGATACTGGCTAAGTTTGACACTGCATGACAGAACTTCACGAACTCACTTATAATAACACTACAGTTCTGCTTCAGACAGAAAAGCATGAAAAGAAATAAAATAGCTGATCAGTCTAATTCTATATTTATAATCTCCACCACTCACATTTAATGGTAAAAATGCTAATATATATATAATATACTAAAAAAATATAGCATTCTGGGAAGAAAATGCCACCTTTCATATTTAGCTTTTCCTCACCTTGTCCTAATTCACATACCATAGTATTTACTGTTTACTGTGGCTTAAGCATTCAGTCTCAAAAAAAAAAGTAAATTTTGAAATCCTTTGTATCTACAGACATGTTAATTGATAGTTGCAGATGCTTTTTTTTAAATTATTTTTCTTTGATACAGTAGAGCTTAACTTGTCTTCCTTTCTGGAAAGAAAGTTAATCCTTTGTGTGAACTAACAATAGAAAATAGAAAGACAGGTAATTATTTCCCAAAACATGAACTGATTTATGTGAAACTGAACATCTATGGACTAGAATATATCAAATTTAGAGGCTGCTACTGAAAATTATGGATGTACAGTAAATCAGTACCTCAAGGGCACACAAAGCCTCAAAAACTCTAAGTGCTGTCCATTTTACCCGTAACAATCTGCTATAAATGATTTTGTGAGATATAGCTGTATTTTGGAATGTGGGAAGAATAAGTAATGCCTGGCATTACTTACTGGCTATGTACAGTGCAGAATTCTTCATCAATTACTTTAATAGGGAGGAAGGTAATCCTTTGTGAAAAGACTCTCATTTATAACAGTGAAATGGTTAAAATGTTACAAAGTGGATGATTATTCTTAATTTTTTTATTACTCTAATTTGGCAGCTCTGTTACCTATCAAATCCATACGCAAAAGACAAGTGGCCAGATTATTAAATATAAACTCCAAGAGGATAAGAGGAGCCCACAGCTCCTTAGATGACTACCAGAGCTAAAATAGATCTCAATTAGTGAGGAAGAGGCTTTCTCAGGGTTTTCCAGATGCTGAGTTGTACAGAACGTGAACTCAGTGAGGATTAAGGACAAGTTTTGCAAACGGCTTTAGGAGTGGGAACAACATATTCTGAAATCTCACTTTCTCCTGGAGCTAGCAGTCTGTGTGAAGTTGGAATTCACAGCTTCAAGCAGGACTTAAGAATTGTTCTTTTGGGTGCCAAGAAACGATTGGCATTTTTCCTGTAATGTGTGGTGCAAAGCAGCAGAAATAGTCTTTGGGAAACCTTATGGTAGGGATAAAACATGAAGTAACTTCTATGATAAGCTTTAAAACTGGAATCATGTTAAATGGTTGTTATATCAGGAAGGAGAGAAAATTAATCTGTACCTATCGATTAAAGTCTCTGCAGATACAAAAAAAAGCATTATAAATGTAACTTATATACTTTATATATATATATACACACTTTATATATATATATTAAAAAAACCTTTTTCCTGTGAAATTGCAGGAATCTACATTCAGCTAGCATAGAGTGATTTATGCTTATGGTAACAAGAAATCTTGAGGCAGAAACTAATTTTCTGCATCCACTGAACTTGCATTCATGTGAAAAAAAAAAAATCTAATGATTGTGATAGAACTACCTGTGGGAGTAAAATTTACTGCAGAGTATGGAATGTCTAAGAAGGTTTCACATATGCTGTGTAATATTAAGCAGGTGTTATGCAATGCAGGCTCATCCTGTGGTGTCAAACCTGACCCTGCACCTCACATGGCTGTGTGTGGGGAGGGGAGCCTTTTTTTTTTCCACACAGCCTAAGAGATCTGTAAAGGTGAATTTTAATCCTTCTCCTCTCCTGGTGCAGCTGACAGAGCCCTGGCCACAGCAGAGCTAATGGTACCCCTGTTAAGTCACAGGTAGGGTTGTGGGACATCAGCTGGTGTGACACTATGCTAAGTAAATGTGTATTCCCTGCTCATTGTTATCTACATAATTTAAAAAATATTAACTATTATAAAGTTACCAGCAATGAGAATGTTGTCTAGATTGGGTTTTTTTGTTGTTGGGTTGTTGTTTTTTTTTTTTGTGTGCATTCCCTCTGGAAAACTTTTTGAACAGATCTAAGTAAAAATCCAATTAGAGGATTTATGAGAAAGCGCAAAGAGAAATTAATACTTCTCAGGCCTTTAAACTTGGTGATAGTATTTTTTCTGGAGCAATAAAAGTATGATGACGTATCATAAAAGAAAGAAAAGGAATAAAGAGAAGCAGAAATTCCTGTTTTTAAGGCTAGTTTTTTCACCTCAGAGGAGCATTGTGACTGAACCTTCATAATGTCCTGTGTGGTGAGGTTTGGTCCAAGGGCTCATATTAAAGGCAGTCTTTAGTAAAATCACAGACCATGCAGTGTGCTGATGCTGGTTTGATTTCACACAATCTCAGAATGACAGGGGTTGGAAGGGACCTAGAAGAGCATCATAAGTAAATACCTTTAGATATATAGAATGAAATATGCAGATGTATTTGCCTTAAAAACAATGTTTCTGAATATGACATTAAAAATCTTATTTTTCTTCATTGATGCTGTTTTTCTCCCAGTGTATGAAGATGGAGATGAAGATGCTGAAAGCAAAGCACTGCATGTTTGATCTTTCCTGACCTAATCTGTGCCTCCTTTGTCAGTTAGGTAGATGACAGCAATCTTTGATGAATTTGTTCCTGTCTCCCTGAGATAGAAAGTCAATCCAATTCTCCATTTCTCGAGTCTATGTGATAACAATTAGTGCCAGTGTCTTGTCAGAAGAGCTCTCACACGGGCTTTCGTGGGGCACTCAGTATGCACTGAGTGGAAATGATGCAGCAGGAAAGTGGATAACAACCCTGTCGATATTTTAGGGTCAAGTGCATCAGGACTCAGTGTCAAACAAAAGGCAAAACTGAATATTAAGGTGGGTTTTTTTCCCCTTAAGAATACAGAAGAATGTGTGAATAGAAGTATGTGGAAGTATAGAGAAGAATATTTGAATGTTATATGAAGTGCTGATCTAGCAACATTTTAAATCAAAATTATTCTTGATATTAAAATACAGGTTAGAGTACATGTTTTGAAGTTGTATTAAACACGTGGCACGTAGTTAACCTGTTGGACACTACGTATTGAGCACACTCAGGAGGAAGATCCTGCAGAAAACAAGCTCTGCAATTGAGCTGCAAATGTACAATGAAATCGAGGGATCTTATTTCAAGGTGAAGTTGGATAAATTCAAAGTTGGAAAAGAATGTGCTTTGAAAAGTAACTAATCTGTGTAAAATCGTATCTAGGAAACTGGATTTTCACTGCCTGAAAACTTTAAATAAATCCATTGTCTTACAAAAAGCAGTGTTCTAGCTAAACAAAAACACAACAAAAAAACAGAGAGATATGGGGTTTTATGGATTATAATGGAGAAATTATTCAGGAAATTTCTATGGAGTCTCAATATAAGAGGCCAGACTGGATGATTGGCATATGCTATCAGCTTACCTGTTAGAAACCTAATTGAGGTTTGTGTTCTAAACAGAAGAAAAAAACAGAATTTATCTTTCTGTCNATCACTAAATCATTGGTTTTTTTCTGATGTTACTAAGTATATCATAGTTTTATAATACTTTGAATTAATGAACAAACTGCCACTGATTATTTGATGCATTCAACACACAGGTGAGCAACATCTTTAATGAATGTCACAAGTCTTGCTATAATGCCAGGAGCTAATTAGTAATTTTTTTCCCAGGAAAATAATTACTATTATTATGTGTTTTTATTACAGTGTTTTCATTTATGCATTCATTCTGCAATACTACTTGAGTTAATCAAGTTAAAATGGGTTAATTAGATCAGGCTCTTCTTGTGATGAAAAGGCAATAGCAGTTCTGAGCTATGTATGTTGCAGGATATTTCTGATTTTAATAATGAAGGTACAGAGGGATAACAACAGAAGAGTGGAATTGAAAACATAAGGAAATACTTTCTAATACAATGTGTATACATATATAATATACCATATGTAGATGTATACATATATAATGTCATTTGAAACTATACTTTTTTTTTTAAGAAGCAGAAAATAATCCTTTACGTTTCATTGACAAATGAGAACTGACTACTAATTGATTTTAAAATTATTGAAATAAACCCCCAAAAACTCCCAGGAGATTTCTCAGTAAAGGACAGTATGGTCAACAGATTTGAACACTTCATATTTTTGTGAAATGATTGAAAGATAGGGAGAGGAGAAGCATACAGACAGAAATGTTTACCTCAGATTTGTATGAAATGGAAAACAAAATATTCATATTATGTAAATGGTGAAAAGTTTTTGGAATTTTAATTATTTTCAAGTTTCCTAATAATTGTATCAGGACATACTGCAAGAAATGTACAGTATTTGCTGCTTGGCTAGAAGATGTTCTTTGGCAGTGGCTTTAGGCAGAGACTAACACTGGAAAATGTCAGATTTAAAACTGTATTAATGTCTAAACAGACAATGTGTGATATAGTGATAGATGGTGTATCTGAATAACAGATACTACATCCAGTAGTGGTCAATAATATACATTCCTACTAAGTATTGTACTATTTAGGCAATATTAAACATCAAATATAAGTTTAATTTGGTTTTAGGTCCTTTTTAGAGGATAAAAATGCATAAATTATTCTGGGATTTGTAATGTTTTGTGATTACGTGATTAGCAAATTCTGACCAAGTTGCCCAATGCAGGATCTCAGGAAGTATTTAAGTTCTTGAAGTGGAAGAGCAGCATATTTTGAAGTCTTAGTCGAAACCTGTGAGGTCCAGAGCTCCTGCAGAGTTCTTTTTTATACTTGACAGGTCTGTAATCTGTAAGCACTTCAGTTCTTGACCTTAAAGTTGCCCAGGTACTTAAATCGCTGTTACTGCAGTTGTCAGAAGTGTCTCAATCCTGGTAGTTCAACAATTCAGCCCTAAGTCAGGGATCCAGACACTGGGCACCCACTGCCTTCCTGCTCTGAGGGGTATGATCTCCTCAGCTTCCTACAACATACCGATTACTAAGCCTGTAGTGAGAGCTGCTGCTTTCTCTTAAAGCAGAGACAGAGGGTAAATCTCCCTTTGGACTCAGAGATTTGGTTATTTTAATATGACAGTGTGAACACAGGTTCATTTCCCCCTTTTCTGAAAAAAAAAATAATTAAAAAATTAAAAAATTCTTATTCTTCTTATCTCTTTAGACTGAACCAACCTAGTTTAGAATCTATGAATCTCAGTTCCTATGGGTGAGCCTTGTAGCACTTCAGGGAATCAAAAATGGAAGGGTACTAGGCCTAGTTTTATTGCGACTGCTGTTGTGAGTAGGGCGGAGGATGTTGGATGGGTTAATTGGGTGATGTCTCATTGTCCTGTCTGTCAGGCATTGATTGTACTTGAGAGTAGGATAAGGGCTGAAGCGGTCGCTTGTACTAGGAAGTATTTGATTGTTGCCTCAACGGCTCGAGGGTGGTGGGTTTTTGAGATGAGGGGAATGATAGCTAGGGTGTTGATTNAGAGAGAGATGATAAATATTGACAAAGTCATGAGTACAGTAGATAAGGCAAATACACTGCTATTATTCACCAAACCCCACAGTACTGAAATAAGACGACACACTGAAACCAGAAGGATGAGAGCTTTAGGCAGATAAAAGAAAGCTCTGCCTTATACAGTGGCTAGTGAGGTTTTGGCATGTGTTACCACAGAAGGTTGTGGAGATAAGTAACAACCAAACAGGCTCAGAAATGGATTCGTCAGGTTCCTGGGCAACAGGTTGATAAATGGATGCTAACATCAGGGATGTATTCAGTAGAGTTTCTACTGTGCACACTGGGAGAAGGTGAGGAGGATGATGGCAGACAGTGGAAAGGCTTGGGTGTGCTCCCTAAATAGTATCAGATTCAGATCAGTAATGATTCAATTTTGGAAGGATGAAGTCTTCTGATAACTACAGAGATTACTAAATTACTGATAAGTTTCCTTTTTTTTTCTTCCTAATTATCTCCATATGAAATTCAGGTTTTTCACTGATTTAATCCCTGCCTCATTTCACCTGCATTTAAAGTTAGTTGTTGGTTGTTGTTTCTTTTTTATTTTTTTTTAAACTGTTCTCTTACAACTTACTAAATTTTAAATCATTATATTCAAACTGTATGTACATAAAATTCTGTCTCTGAAAATTTCTTCCTACAGACTTCAAACTAAGAGAGCTAAAATTCACATTTTAGGTGCTGAAAAGCAGAAATGAATAGGAAGAATGGAGGAATTACAGCTTTTTGTTTTGTATTGTTTTGACATAATATAAACCAAATCCTCTGGTATGTCAAAAAGCATAGTGTGACTATGATTATTTGCTGCTTAGGTGCAATCTGTTTTCAAAATGTCTTAACTTTTTCTGGTCAAACTTAATGAAGAAGGCAAAGTTTTCAATGCAGTCAGCCATGACAAATAAACTGAAGAAATATAATTTAACCTGGCATCTTTGTTTCAGCAAACTTAACAACTTGGCCTCATTTCTGGGCCAACAGAATGAATCAGAGATTTAAAACAAGCAGCCTTGAAAAGATTTGTTTTGAGAAGACTTTTTAATATCAGTGTATTATTAAACCTTTTTTGATTTGATTTGCATCTGAGTTTTCTATACAGATATATTTAATTAATCTTGAGTTTCAGAAATAGCTTTGAACCAGTCATCTGGACATTAGACTCTTGAATCTGGGAACAAAATGTAGACATTCAATATTTTTAGAAGTGTAATCTGTATTTGATGTAGGATTAATATAAGGATTGATTACCTCTAGTTCCATGAGTTGTTCCAGTTCCTGCTAATAAGTAAGGGTGGTAAAAAGAAGGACCTCTAATTATTATTAGTGATATCTCAGATATACACATTCAGCCAGTTTGGAGAAAATGTGGTGCCATTCATTTTACTTTGTGAGTTTTATAAAGATTCAACTCTGGATATTCCTTCTTCTAATTTCACTCAAGTTTTCATCAGTTTTGTGTCCCTGCTGTGTATTACACCAGGATCAATAGACAATTTGGCATGTGTATTGTAATTTACTCATTGAGTATTTAATGCATACTGAAGGAATATTATACACAGGACAGGAAGGTCTGAATCAGTATTGATCCGTATTTTGTAATGACATCTAGCCTATTAGGAAATCAAATAGAACAGGTTTTGTGAAACAAGGTTCATCACAGAAGAAACAGTGCAAAACAAAAATCCTAATGAAGCATAAATCAAAATGTTCATGGTGTGAATTATTAAGAAAAAATAAGTTATTTACATATCCAAACAGAAATCCAAAATGAATTTTATCTGCCTCTGTTCTAGGAAGATATTTCCTATTTTGATCTTGGATTATTAAACTGGTAAAAAAAAATAATTATTTATATGTCCAAAAAGGTTCCTTGTAGCCTCCATGGTTAGGCCTGCTATCCAGGGAGTATTTTGTACTTGAAAATGAAGGGACATCCAGTGATAAAAGAATTAAGATTATCCATAGAATATCTAAGTTTAATTTTTGTATCTATCCTAGATTTTTTGTGTAAGTTGGAGAAATGCAATTGTTCTGGGCTACAATACCTCATCTCTAATCTGCAGAAGAAAGGATGTGCCTGCCTTGTCTGCACAGCTTTGAAGGAGAGCCTGTCTCTTTGAGTGTATTTTAGAGTGTAAGTACAATGGAAACTCTGATTTGTGTTAGGGCCTTTCAGTGTTACTGTGATACGAATAAATAATAATTAGTAACAGAGGTATTGTCTGCTTTCTTTAGAAAGGATAAGTTAATGAAAGAAAACTGACTTTTTCCTGTAGGATGAAAAGAACTTCAAAGGTCACATTTTAGCTATTATTCTAATGAAAAATGTGATGCTTCTAAAGCTGTTGATATAGTTTCATAAACTTCTCCTATTTCCTTTAAGCTGCATTAGAGTTCTTACTGTGATTTTAAAGTTAGAATGCACCTAAATAGCAAAAGCCCCCACAGCTTGCATTCTTTTTTCTTTAGCTGTACTGTGAAGATGTTATCAAAACCTTCCCCAGAGCCTCCAACCACCCTTATTGTTATAAAAAATAAAACAAGAGAAAGGTTTATGAAAATGTCAGTGAGATCCTTAT
>VYZU01070759.1:27854-41777 GCA_013401355.1 Ceyx cyanopectus
TTTTTTTTTTGAGGTTAGAATGAGCATGAACAGCCTCTAATATTATTTAACAACAACAACAAAAAAGCGCTAAGATTAAATTGTCTCTATAATAACCAGACAAATTCTGTCCACATGTACATACACTTTATAATGGATATTTTCAAAGAAGTGGAACAAAATTTTCTGATAAATAATAAAGATAAATTTTAGAGATTAAATTACATGACAATCACCACAAAATTTTAATTTTTACTGCTCAAACTCTAAAACAAGGAAAAAATTATCCATAAAAGCTAGAGATTGCTAAGGAATTTGAGTCATGACAGCAGAGAAACAAATATCCACCAAGACTAATTCCAATTCTCCTTCTGTAGCAGGTGACAGGAGATCAGAGCAGATACAGACTAACATAGAAAACCCCACTACTGATGAGCAAAGGTGGCTAAAGAGTAATCAAAACAGTAGCATAACAGCTTTTGAAATGAACATCACAGCAGATTGTTGTCTTCAGCGAGCCTGACAGATCACTTCAGTCTCATGCTCGTGAAGACACAGGAGATAAATCCAGTTTGGGAAGCTTGTCAATGGGAGGGAAGGTTTTGTCTCTCTCCAAAAACATGCCTGCAGATCTTTTCAGGTCTTGAGGGCTGCTCTTACTTCCTACAAATCTCCAGAAGTCAATCCTGAGTAAAGAGGGACCAATATTTAACATCTGCAGCACTGCTGTCACATCTTTTGTTGCTGTAGCATGGCATTCTTCTGAACTGCGTTCCCTGACTCGCTGTTGTTTGACTGTGACATGAAATCACAGCAAATACAATCACCCACCAGGGATTAAAAGGAACTGTGAGGTGAAGAGTGAGAAGACTTTAAAAGGAACAGCTTCTCTGAACTTCACTTCTTTGTGTTGTACTAGTTCTCTCCACTAGTGTTCTCTGCTTTCAAGAGAAATGTGCACCATCTGATCCTTTTTGAGTCACTACAATAATAATTCCTTGACTTACTGCATGATTCATCACATATTCTCACTTTGCATCCTACATAAAACCATTAGAAAGAGAGGATTTATACAGTACAAGTAAGTTTGGACATTATCTAGAAAGCTATTTTACTATCTGTAGCATAGTCTTCTAAAGCTTTGGAAGAGACTCACATTAATAGTAGTTTCAGCAAGAATTTGAGGTTCACCCAGTCTCCTTTGAATGTGAAATACATAGATTTCATAGGAAATTTTTCTGCCACTTGAACACGTTATGAGTATACAGCATGTTTCTATGTACTGACATTATGCATTAAATTTCTTTATTAGATGGGATACTGAAGTAAGCAGTCTAAATCCTAACTTAAAATAAATAATAATATATATAATATATATAATATATTTATAATAAATCATTGTATCAGTGATATGTTGCCTATGTTATGACTTCTGGCTTGTAGAAGTCGTATTTCAATCTTTTATTTTTCAGTGCAATACAAATTTCTCTAAGAACTAACTAACTGCAAGCTACAGGCAATTTGACGTTATAGTGGAGCTAATCCATGGCAGAATTTGGTTATAATAATGGTTGTATCCAAATAAGCAGTTTTGGAAATAGGCTCTCTGTACTTCATATGCACTGTAGGTTACCTATTTGGCTTGAGGAATCCATCTCCTAATACAATTTGCAAGATGTGCAATTTCCTGATTACAGGGGAAGCTTCTGGCAACTACTTTTTTACTTTCAAATGTGAGCATTACATTGGGTATTTTCAAAGTCGTTTTCTCTCCATCATGTGCGACTACTTCTACCTGCCAACATTTTATCAACATGTTTTCAATAGGAAATTCATTTCATACTTGCTGCTGGAGTTTATTCTAACAATTGAATAGCCTGAACATCTTCAACATGATAGGTCAGAAGGTGCCACTGTGTAGAGCTCTGATAAGGAAAAAAGAAAAGCTCCAAGGAAGTCAGATTTGACTTGTTTCTTCTAGTATGTAACAGCCAGCACTTTTTCCTATCTCTGTTTCCCAAGTGTTATAATTGGAAATTTAACATTTAGCTTTATAAGGGTCTTCCTTATTTTAGTCAGTGATTCCTATTTCTGTTTAAGAGCATATTTAATAATGTATTTAATTGGA
The DNA here is from genome assembly GCA_013401355.1 of Ceyx cyanopectus. Classification (NCBI taxonomy): domain Eukaryota; kingdom Metazoa; phylum Chordata; class Aves; order Coraciiformes; family Alcedinidae; genus Ceyx; species Ceyx cyanopectus. The sequence goes on from VYZU01070759.1 coordinate 29,962, forward strand.
GAAATATGAATAGTTGACATTCCACAAAGTAGTGAACTACTACAAAGTATTCTAGATTTTACAGCCTGTTAAGAGCTGTGCCTGTAGAGAAGCCATACATATTCTTGTTGGAATGTAAAATCAAGGAGCTAATCTTGCAACCTTCATTTACTCAAAAATTCTATTGAAATCTGTAGAAATATTTCCTAAGACACAAAGGTACAAAATACATGAATATTTTACAAAAAAAACTGCAGTGAAATTGGAAGGAGACACAGGTGAAAGAAAGCACAGCTTCAGGATCAGGTAAGAAATTAATGGTTGATGGGTCAGCTATCTCAAGGCAGAGGTGATCCTGAACACGACCAGAGGTACAGTGTTTCTCAAATGACAGAGAAAACAAGGATGTCTGGTCATGCTGATGTTAGATGGTTGTCCTTGATGATCTTGAAAGTCTTTTTTCAACCTTAATGATTCTGTGNAGCTGTGGATTTTTTAATTATTTATCTTAATGACCATTAATATGTGAAACTAATGAAAGATATTTGACATAATTTTGTGAGCAAGGACTCTTCTGAGACCTTATAATTTTTGACTGAATATGATGATATCTGAAATAAGGAAATACAGTGATGAAATGNAAGGACATTCCTGACTTCATCTAGAATTTGGACCTGCTAAATAAGCTCCTTTTGATCAGAGCTGAAATTCCAATGTGAATGCAGTCCAGTTTTAGGTATTCAGGAAACAAGAAGCTTTGTTAGGTGTTTTGAGAGGTTTATTGCTGTGAGTCTCTCCTTGCTGAAAGTCTGTAGCCAAGGGGCAAGTTTGCAAGAGAAGATTGACTTCTCCAGCTAGCTTAAAACAGAGGTAAAATGTCCCTAAGGAAAGGTGTTTTAGGAAGAAAGGCATCAGCTAATTAAACTTAATTGGGTTAGTCAGGGTAGTCTGATTAGCATAATTAATTTAGGCCTCTGAGTAGGCCTGAGGGGTGTGTGTTTTTGTTAGGGATCCTGGGAGGGAGGTGGCTGGGATTCTGAAGTGGGAAGAGTAGTTAATTCTCTAGGTCAAGGAAGAGGCACTATAGAAGAATACAAAGACAATGTGCAGAAATGCAGAGGATTTAACATAGCTGCAAGCTATGTAATCATGAACCTGGTAAAGATTAAGGAAAAAAGTAAACAGGTTAGTTGGAAGAAGTTAATCCACCTGAACAGCACTGGGAAGCAACCTAGCCATCCTGTGATGTGTGCTTGACAATGCTGTGATGTAAGGAGAAGTATGGAGTCCAGGGAATAGTGGATGGGATTACAAACAGACTGTACAGCAAAGAGCTAGAATACTCCAGTTTGAGGAAGCTGAAATTATTTGGACTCAACTCTTGTTGTGGCAAAAAGTGGATGAAATGTTGGTTTAAACTGAGAGCGGTGTGTACTGGACCCTTAGCTTATGAATAAGAATCCTTAAGAAATAAGATTGCTCACATACTTCCTTGTGTTCCTTTGATTGCTCTCAGATCTATAAGATCTGAGTAAGATCTATCTGATCTATAACTCTCAGATCATTAAGTCAGTGCTGTTTCAACTGCAAGATAGAATTAAAAAATAGGAATTCTACACTGAAAAACCTTACAGTAAGTCTGTATACACATTTACAACTATAAATATATAGTGTTATATATATAAATATATACTGTTAAAACTATCTGTGATTCTGTGAAAAGACAGAGCTGTGGATTTTTTAATTATTTATCTTAATGACCATTAATATGTGAAACTAATGAAAGATATTTGACATAATTTTGTGAGCAAGGACTCTTCTGAGACCTTATAATTTTTGACTGAATATGATGATATCTGAAATAAGGAAATACAGTGATGAAATGTGAAATAAAGTTATATAATTTATCCAAATTAATTACGTGAATCAAAATATTACTTTTTGTAATTGAAGTTTTAATTGCTAACTATAGTTTGAATAGCTGACTTTTCATATTCATCCAAACTGTTAAGCATCCCTCAAAGGGAAGTTTCATGCTGGTAATGATGGGTGTTTCAGCTGACAGTTCAGAAGAGTATCTCAGTGTGTGAAGGCAGCTATAAAACAAGCTGGTTATATTACATATCACAGTCTTTGGTAATGTCAGGGTTTAGGGTCAGGGCAACCCCCAGACCGATAACAGACGCTCTCTGTTAACCACCCTCCTCCCCAGCTGGGAAAAGGAATAAGGAGAGAGACTTAGTGATTAGAAAAGGAAACTAGAACACCTTTAATGAAAATAATAATAATACTGGAATATAGACAAATATGTACAAAACCAGCACCGAACCCAACCCCCTGATGGTAATTCCATCACTGGTGCTGGGAGTTGGCACAGGGACGGTCCCAGACTGGGCCCCACAGACAGAGCTGTGCTCAGGAGCTGGATTCTGGCACCGGGGTCAGGAACACACTGATCAGGATGGAAGGCAGAATGGACAGAGTCCTGCTTGGTGCTCTGAGGGGGAGAACCCCTCAAAAGAGGAGGAATGACAGTGAACAACCTGAGCTGAGAGACCCTCTGGATCCCTCAACTTTCTCTACTGGCCCTGACATCCATGGGCTGGAACACCTCGGTGGTCAGTTTGGGGTCACCTGTCCTGTCCCCTCCTCCCTGCGGGTGCAGCCTTTCCCTTTCTGCACTCCCAGTGTGGTACATAAGATCCATCAGTGGCCTTGGTCTGCATTCCATCCTTGGCAGTAACTCTAAACATGGGGTGTTATCACTGCTGGAAGCAGCCACTGCCTGCAAAACAGGCTGCTGACTGCAGACAGGGCAGTGAGTTAGAAAATCTGAGCTGGAAAGTCAAATCACTGAACAGAATTTGTTCTGCTCTCACTCAAACCAGGACAGGGAAACATCTTGGTTTTGTTTTCATTTCTAATATTATTAAAAATATTAAGAATGCATTATTTTTTCCTAGTGCTAGCTGGACGTGTTTGACAGAAAAAGGGCATGAACATCAGAATCAAAGCAAAGCTGATCTACCAGAACCAAGAGAAATAAGTAAATCCCCAAGTTTTAATTTTCTATTCTTTAAAAAGATTTATGTTTAGGTCAGTTCTGGCCGAGTTCTGCTTCAAAGATATTCAGATGAGTTTTTACAAAAGGAAGGAAGGAGAAACATTTCTAAAATGATTTGAAAAATGTTGCACACTCAACATGAATAAACTATGGGTTGATGCACCACAATTACATATGACATGTTGAGAAACGTTTTAATGAAGTAGGAAAGGTCTGCTAGAGAGTGAGTTAAAAAGAAATGTGTAGCACTGTAGTACTCTTTGAGAAGACTGATTCTTTTCTTCTTTTATATTTAGAGAAGAATTGAAACTACAGTGCTTCATGTCTTTGTTTTAAGCTCTGTGACAAGTCTGTATTGTTCAAAATACATACGCCAAATTTCAAGTTTGGCACCTGCATTATGTGAAGTATAATTGCATTTATTCTATGCAATTAGAATGTAAATTAGTGCTGCTGAAGCAGGATAGCATTGTGGTTTGTTGGGTTTTTTTGTTTGTTTGGTTTTTGGTTTTTTTTTTTGAGGTAGTGTTAAGAAGACTGTTGTGTGTTTGAAAAATTTGCCGTGATAGTGCTTCATAGGAGAACCAATTATCAGGAATGCTGTTACACATAGCCTTCTGGACCCCAATTTAAACAGAAGTGAGTGACAATTCCTTCTGTGAAACAGTCTACATAAATCAGCCATATGTGAAGACCTACATGCTTATTGAGGATAAAACAAGAAAATATGATTCTGTTAAATAAGTGTATTTTCAAGGTGTTCTAATTAACTATCAAACTAAATTGAAATGGGAGATATTAACAGTACCTTCCAAAATCTCTTCACATTAATTGCCATGATTTTTCCAGCTATGTTACTAGTTATCTTGTCCATAACTGCTTCTAACACCTTTGTTGTCCTTGTTGTCTTGTTGTGCAAGACTCTACACTTGCCCTTGTTGAATTTCATTCGATTTCTCCCTGCCCAGCTCTCCAGTCTGTGCAGGTCTCTCTGGATGGCAGCACAGCCTGCTGCTGTGTCAGCCACTCCTCCCACTTTGGTGTCAGCAGCAAACTTGCTGAGGGTGTTCTCTACCCCCTCATCCAGGCCATTGATGAATATGTTAAACAGAACTGGTCCCAGCATCGACCCCTGTGGGACCAACTAGACTAGTTGTGTGTCCAGCTAAACTCCATTCTATTGACCACAACTCTCTGCCTTCTTTCCTTCAACCAGTTCCCAATCCAACTGTTTTCTTTTCTTCCGCTTTCAAATGTAATGCTAGGGACAAAACCCAGGAAGGCACCTTAGCTGAAGACTGAAAGGATGTTTGGAGGGAATGAGCTCTGTTCTTCTGTGCTTCCACTCTGGTCCACACTGAGCTACATCACCGAGGTGAGACAGCCTTTGGGATCAACCACTGAGGCATTTATCTGTGTTTACAAATTCAATCTTTAAACTGGAATGGTGAATTTCACAGGAATGGGGGAGGTATGTAACATCAACCTGCTTTCTGTTGCTGTATTAGAATTCATTTAGGGATGATTTCAGCCAAACAGTTTCCCGTGAAGGAATTTTCTGCTTTCTCCCACCCTATTGCTGGCAATTCTCCAGAGTGTTTGATTAGAGGTTATGTCTGCAGTCAGTGCATAACAAAATGAAATACACTACTTTGCAGGGTGTTTCTTGTGTCCTCCCTTTGTCAATTTGTATTTTATGCTACTCTTTTGATCAGAGAGACTTAAAACTGGCAAGTAGTTTGCCTGCAGATTTGCAGGATTTTACTCTTCTCTATTATTTTCACTTGTCAATCCTAATTATCATTTTAAGCCATCTGTGTTTGAAGATAATCACATAGCAATCATATGCATTTATAGGAAGGATACAAATACTTAATTGTACCTTTTCATTATATTTTCACTTGCTTGGTTTTGTGTTGTTAGGCAAGAGGGTATTGCATACAGGAATGATTTTGTTCTAAGATTTTTTTGTGTCTGATGAGTGAAAGAAGCAGATAATATCCTGCAAACTCAGTTTTCTTTTCCCCATAGTTTTTCTGCCAACACAACAAAACTAAATCCTGTAGCTGACAGGGCATTGTTCTGAGGAGACCATGACAATTTGTTTTGTTTTTTTTTACACCAGCACCTCTGATCAAATCAAAATGCTTGGAGTTATTAGACTTGTTTGAGCAGCAACACATTGCATTTGCTAGGCAAGTTTCCTTCAAAAACTCATAAAAACAGAAATTCATAAAGAAGGAACATTACACCAGCGAGGCTGAATGGGAAAGAATCGCTTGGCCAGCAGTCCAAACATTGGAATGGGTATTTTTACAATATCTTATATGAAACTCATCAATTTACATTGAGTGCAGCTGGAAAACTGCAACTACAGCAAAGACAAGAAGGTCAACAAATTACAATAATGCATTTTAGAACTCCCTGTCAGTTTCTCAGCTTTTGTATGGAACGCCCATTCTGAGGTATTTGCTCTACTTAATAATTACATATGAAGTGAAATTTGGGAATGAATCTGCAAAGGACTTTTAGCTAAAGCTGTGAGATTTTACATGCAAGGAACAGTGTACTCTGCTTCACAACTCATATAGTAAATTATGGTCATTTATATAGCATCCCTTCTAAAAAGAGAAAATGTGATTATTCAAAGTAATTCAAAGAGCTATATATCTGAATGGAGGTAGTTTCTTATAATAATATACAAATATGTATGTTATATTATACTACTGCAATGGCATAATTATGCTGAATTAGTAGAAGTATGTCCCATTCTTCAAACATAGGCAGCCTTCTAATTTTAACACTTCAAAAACACATCAGAAAGAATATAATTTTATTATGTATGTTATAATGACACTTTTTCTTTGATCTAAAGACTAAACAGAAATAATACAAAGAGGAGAGTTGTTAATAGATTTAGAAGAATATAATTATTCTACAGAAGTGACTTCTGAGACCAATAACAATACTGGGATGTCATCCAGAGGGACCTGGACAGGCTGGAGAGGTGGCCCAGGGGAACCTCATGAGGTAGCCAGCAGCTGGAGAGAGGGGATTCTGCCCCTCTGCTCTGCTCTGCTCACACCTCCCCTGGAGTATTGCAGCCAGCTCTGGAGCCCTCAGCACAGGAGAGACATGGAGCTGCTGGAGCAGGGCCAGAGGAGGCCACAGAGATGCTCAGAGGGCTGGGAGAGAAAAACAGACATTTTCTACACCCTGCCATCCATTCTGAAGATTCTGCAATGTGAGTTCCAGGTAAGCAATGTCAGTGTGTTCAGCCTGAATGCTCACTCCGCAACGTATGGTCACTTTTTTTTTTTTTCCCAATATCTAAATGACAAACAGCGTAAGTTGCTGCGGTTGATGAACAAAATATTTAATAGAGTATTGAACTAAGAGTAAGAAGACATTTACACTAAAGGAGAAAAAAAGTAGCTGTTCCATACACATTTGGATAAGGCATAGTAATTTCTGTTTTGTCCACTGGTGAAAGGTATTAAAACAAGAACCTATAGAAGAGAATGTTGGGCATAACACAAAACAAGCTGACATATCTTTAGTATCAATATTGTCAGATAAGGAGTGGAAAAAGAAGACAAGGCCATAGATCACACCTGAATTGTAACAGAATATATTATTTAAATGTTCAGGAACTAAGTATAGTGTTCATTGTATTCATCTTTATTAATTTATGTTTGTCTTCCATATTTTCTTGAGGTCAGCATGTTTTTGTGGTTTGTTGGGTTTTTTTTTCAGTTTCCTTGCTACTTGTGAAATTTTAATTGAATATATTATCTGGCATTCGTCAATTTGTTAATCCTGTGTCCTGCTGTTACTGGAAATGAGCAATCTCTAATGCCACTTTCTTCCATATTCATATGGGTCACATTTGTAATGGAGGTCAGAATTTCTACAAACAGCCACTGTTGGGAAGTGAATTTTGTAAACAGTGGTGAATGTTGTGTAGTCTGAATACTGATACCCTGGCACAAAACAGTGTCTTTGCTGTAGTTTTCATCCTTCAGTGTTAATGCCATTATGTTCCCATCAGCTTCTGTTGTGAAGGAGTTGAAGGTATCTATAATAAGAATATTACAAGGTTTCTCTGTATTGCAAGGTTTCACATGCCTGTCTGACAGACAGTGTGAGACATTCTTTGTATTGGCTTTTCCTTCCTAATCACATCCCTCTCCCTTTCCCTTCTGTTTCTTTTTGCTTTGTTTTATTATTTTATTTTTTATTAAATGCCTGGATCATGGCTTTGACTTGGTATACAATATATATTTTTAATATATGCACAGGAACACACACATATACTTACATAGAGATTCTACAAATATATATATATATATTGAACACATGAATATTATATATATATATACACACACTGTGATAATAGGTAACAATACTTGGAGAACTAAACTGGTAGCAAACTAACTGGGGGACGGTTGTGTTTTATGATGACTTATATAGCTTCACCACCAAGAAAAAGTGACTGGATTCTGAGTATTTATCATGAGCTGGTCTGCTTCTTTATCCCTTTGTCTGACATTGCAGGAAGCCTAGCTATCTAGGCAGTCTGGCTGATGTACTGGTGCTACATATCTAACCTTCAAATGCTGTCATGGATAAAAAAAATAATTTGTAGTCTTGCTTTAGTTCATTTTATTATCATTTTAGTGACTATCAAGTTTTACTACTCCTGGAGGTTGATATAAATATTGGATTAACCTCTTTGAACATCTCTTTCTTATGCCAATACATCTGAATAAAAATACGTGGTCTGCCACAGGGTTTCTTTTTGCCTTTTCATTTTGATTTGTACTATCAGATACTGTCTGCCACTGAATTAGTTTAGATAGGCTTACAGCTATTTTACATTTATATAATGGCACATAAATATGTAGGCCGCTGTGAACTGTTTTGTATTTCTCTCTTAAATATAGAATAATGAGTTAAACTTTAGTGCTTAGATCAGTCACATTAGTTTGATCCATTTATTTTTTCAGGCCCAGCTCCAATTTCAAAGTTCATAGTGTAAAAAGAAATTACCCTGGGGAAGGTTCCTTCCAGTTTGTGAGATAATAGTAGTTCAGTAATTATTACAACTCATTAACCTGTTTTGAAATCATTTGGCCTCCTATTGCTTACTTGGTGTAAGCAGCTATAATTTTTTTTAGCAGTAACAGTACTTTGAGCTAATAATTTCCATGGGTTCAGGAGAGGATTGTATCAAAGCTTTTCTAACCATTAGTGCTACATCCCAAGCTTATGTGTATACACGTTTTGGGATTTTGGCATTGTTAATGGCTGCACTTCTATCATGACAGTTGTAATTAATGAGTACAAACTAAATTTGCGAGAGAATGAAAGTTGAACTCGAGGTAAATGAGTTCTAATAGGCCTGGGCAGAACAACATGAAAAAATGTACAATGTAATTAAGAATTACAGTTGCTTGGCTGGTTCTAGGTGATTGTTTCTTCCCCGGGCAGAAGTATGCAAAGCTTTTGTATTTACAAAGAAAATTACATTTGCCACTTAACATTTTATTTCAGGATATTAGTAATTTTTCTTGAATATCTATTATAGCTTGCATTTATCCATAAAACTCACATTTCATAAGGATTTCCATTTATTTTTTTCCAAATGAATCAAAGTGGTTCTGAAATGCTTGTACAAAATGAGAGAGAATATATTTTTCCCAGTTGAAGCATAGATTAATAATAAGATTCAGCAGTTGCTGTCTTGTCAAAAACAACCCAAATTCTCATGGTGGAACAGTATATGAAATAGACTATATGACATTTGTGTTTTTTGTTTAAATGGTTTTCTTTTTTTACTACACAAGAAATGTTCTCCTTTGCTGATTGAGTAGAATGATGGTGGAATATAACTTAAGATGCAAAAAGATAATATATGACATTGGATATGCTCCAGTGTGTGCATGACAGTGTTTTAGCCTTTCCAATAAAACTCCATGTACACCACACAAGCACATTACCTGCTGCAGTTCTTGACTTCATTCTCTAAAAGTCAGTTAACTCTAATGGCACAGTGAATGAAAGTAAACCAAAGTACCTGCTTGAATGGTCACTGAAGATGATTCTTGTCATTACTGACTGACCATGAACACAATAATAAAATTTCAGTCTCAAGACCCAGTAGAATTGCCACCAACCTGTAACTTGTGAAGTTATTTACAACTATGTGTACCAGTAAGTGCTTATATCTATATGGCAAATGTGCAAGTAGCCATTTTGCAGAAAAGACATCTTCCACTGGAAGTTTGGCAAGGCCACCAAATACCAATTTATTCTGGTAAACAATACTTGTAATTTTATTTACAGCTTCTAAGACCTTGACATTTTTTGAGAAGTGGAATACTGTGAACCAGCTGAGTGTTAGTAGATGAGGGTTGCAGGAGCCACTTACGCTGTGATTGCCTTCCTGGTGTGAAGATTTGTAGGTCTGAAAGTTTGTTTGGATGCTGCACAGGTTATTTTCTGTGTATGCCCAAGTAAAAGAGGAGCTCAAGGAGACAGGTTGTAGCTGTTGAGCATCACCAATAACTTACTGAATCCTGTTCTTGGCAGAAGATGAGGAAGGAAAATAAATCTCCCAAAGTCATAGATATTTATTAAATTTTAAGTTGAAAGATGTAATCTGAATACAGCATAATCTGTTCAATCTGTTTTCAGAATGACATGTATGAAATATGAAAGGGAGAGAATTTAAATCCGGGGGAGAGGCTAGGAGGCTGGTAAGGAATGTGGGGGTCATATAAGTAAGATCCCAAATTATTCATGTGTGCTTTCCTCCTTGATGTTCGGCACTGGCAGGAGTTCTAGGGTTGCCTGTGTTTCATTGTCTCTCCAGAATGTCTTTTACCTTCAGTGTTGAGATATAAGATGCTCCTGTGTGATCCTCACTCTGAGCATCACTTTTGTCTCTGCTCCTTCTCTAGAGGTTTCTGATTCTCCCTCTTTCTTCTGGTGCCCAGAAGACTCTTTTTATCATATTATAGTTAAATTATTTCCTTTTCTCTTTTAAGTGAATGAATTAATGGAGTTCTTGTCACTTCCAATGTGTCTGACTTAGCCTCTCTATTGCAATTTCATTACTGCTTAAAGTGATTGGAATTAGGGCAGCAATGACACTGCCTTCCTGCTGTCTCCCTGCCAGACAATTCTCACCTTTGTTCTTTGAGATCCAATAATCTAGGGCTGATTATTGAACTGGACTGGTTGAGGGAGTAACCCACCAAATACAAGCCCTACAGAAATGTGATTAGTACTTGGCAGGCTCCTTGACTTCTTCTTGCATTATTTTTGAGCCATATCAGGGGAGATCCCTGATGACTGGAAGACACAAATGTCACTTCCCAGAGGACTGAGGAAAGGAACATGCCCATTAGTGCTACTTCAGTCCCTGGGAAAGGAACACAATGGGTCTTCCTGGAAGAGATTACAAAGCAAATGAAGCAGGTGATTGGGAAAAGCCAGCATGAATTTAGAAAGGGCAAATAATGCCAAACTAGCCTGATTACCTTCTACAATAAAATAACAATTTCTGTCAACATGAGAGGGCTGAGAATGCTCTGTACCTGGAATTCAGTGAAGTGTTCTCCAGTGTTTCCCACAGCCAATTTCTGACAAAACTGGCAAGATGACAGATAGCTAATTTGCAAGATGTTAGGAAACTGTCCAACAGATTGCTTCCAGAGGGTGGTGATCAACAGCTTTTAGTCAAAATGTTAACCTGTCACAACTGGGATCCCCCTGAGATCAATACTGGGCCTCATGCTGTTCGACAGCTTCAGAATTTATCCGGATGATGGGATTGAAAGCACCCTTACCACCAAACCCCATCAAACTGTGTGCTGAGGTGCACACATCTGTCAGGATCCCACAGCAGGACAGGCTGGCAGAGTGGGGGAGGTTTATCAGACAAGTGCATGGCTCTGCACCTGGGATGGCTTAGCCAAGGAGCACAGCACTGACTTGAACCCGTGTGTCTGGGCAGCAACTTGCTGAAAGGGATCTGGGACTCCTGGTGGAACAGGATTTAGCTGCTGTGGATCTGTTCCTGGGTGACTTGGTCTGGGTGCCCCTGCTCTGGCAGGGGGTTGGACTAGATGATCTTCTAGCTCCCTTCCAACCCCTGTGATCTAAATTAGACATATTCCATTTAATTAAATGTGTTCTGGTAGGTCCACTGATTTCAAATTTAACAAAGATCTGGACTTCTGTTCACAAAGCATACAACAAATTTGGTATTTTACAAGATAGAAATGTAGTATGAATACAGTTATGTTTGGCATTTGGAACTATGTAAATCAGTCAGTGCTTGAGTGAGTATTTCACATTTTGTTCTGAGTTTTTCTGTGTGGATCAATCTCAAGATTACTACTATCTCATTTAAATTCCTGAGTCACAAAGGGAATTTAATATCTGTGCTACACTGAAAATACACAGTATGGAAAAAATTAATGGATATTAAAAATGTGATTGATTACTGAAAGATAAAAACTATACCTTTTTTTAAGAGGATAAGCTTTAGCACAGCAAAAACAGTATGTGGAAAGGATAACAACACTGGAGTATAGTAGAAAAGTTTTATTAAAACCATTAAAATTCCATTTCCTCTAACTGCAGTGAAAAGAATCAAAAACACAACCTCCTTTTGTCTAAAAAAAAAAAAGACAAAAAAAAAAAAAAAAATGGAAACCCTTCCTTGGCTGTATGGAATGGGGGGTTAATGGAAAGGCAAAAG
>VYZU01070760.1:0-25829 GCA_013401355.1 Ceyx cyanopectus
ATGTTGCTTACTTCTCAGCAGTATGTTTAGTGGGAGTTTTGGGGGTTGTTAATTTACTTGCATCATCATCTAGAGATCTTCACATTTCTTCATTTCCATATCTCATGATTGGTTTTAGAAATTTATTCTGAAAACAAACAAACAAAACTCCAAAAAAGCAAAATAAATTCATGGTAAGAGGTTAAATACACACACACTCTCCCAGGGAACTTCTATCTTGCTTATCACAAATGCATCTTTCATGTCTGATTTTTCTATTCCACAGCAGTAACCAGAGCCTTTCCTTGTTCATTTGCATTCAATCCCATCTTCCTCTCAAAAAGCTCAAAAATAGACTGCCAGCTAGGTGCACTGTATTTAATTATTACCTGACAGTTCCTATGCATTTGGAGCTATATAGATAAAGCTTTTGCTTTACACCATTAGCAAACAGCAAGTCTGGGCAGCTCTTTCTTCTGACAGCCACCCACCTCTTTCATCTGGATCTCTGAGCACTTCCCCAGGACAAGGTATCATTATTTGCAATAATCACCTGCACTTTATTTGCATGGCTGGGGTGTCCTGATGTGCAGCACTGCATTTCAGATCAGTAGTGCATTAGGTTTAGCACCAAAGGACAGTGGAAGATTTCCTATATAAACATTAAGGTCAAGTGTGTTAAACCAAAGTGAAGAATGAAAAAATACCCACAAGTCTACTGTAGTTCTTCCAATCAGTTCCATGCTCTGTTTTGTCTTACATGTGCCTTTCCATGAGTCAAAACTCTATCAAATTTGGAGTTAACTCTAGAAACTGTAAAGAGGAATCCTATGTGATGCTAAGCAGGCATTTGTGCATTTGCCCTGCCTACAACTAGCACCTAGGAAAAAGCTCTGTGAACAGGAGGAAGGCATTTCAGTTAAAATACAAAAGCCAGGAGAGCTGAATTTCTAAACTAAACACTTTGGAATTCCTTCTGTTAAAAATGGATATATCTCATGTCACTATCCTAACCTGCAAGAAAAGCAATTGCTGAAACATTCATCCCAACTCTCTCACGAGACAGAAGGGTTAGATTTTTCCTAGAGCACTTCCATCCACTTTAAGACTTTCTGGGGGGGTGTTATTAAACCCTCCATACGTTAGAACTACACATGGAACTTATCAGCTGTTTGCATTTCTGTTCAAAAAGGGCACAGTCTGCTGGGTTATTGACAGCAACCTTGCGATTAGGGCTTGCCATGGCAGAGCTGAGAGCTAGGTTCAGCTTGTTTAACAGCATCTTAACATTAAAAACATATCTCTTTGAATCTCACAGAAGCATCCTGCCACAAGCTCAGTGAACTGCGATGCTATCCAAGTTTCCTTGAATCTGGAAAAAAAAATATTTTTTATTATCTATGAATTCAGAATGGAATTAAAATCAAAATGAAGTAGCTTTTGGCAGGAAGCTGCTCTGTGTTCTTTATCAGAAACCAACCATGATCAGCAGTCTATCGGAGCAAATGTCAAAATCAGGGTGCTCAGCAAGAACTAAACTGTCACCTTCATTTCCAGCCCCTGAAGTACATTTTAACCTGTATTTTCCCCTTTACTCTAAAATTTCTTCCATCACTTGCTACAGAGGAGCCTTTAAATACACTTTCTAACTTGCTGAGTTGCAGGTCACTCTAACTTGCATGTCACTCCTGGAGGTCCATTTTTGCATTCATAGTGCCATAAATAATGTCCTTGATTTATGGCAGTTTTATCTTTCACATTTTAGCATCTCTCAAAGTGACACTTTGCTACGTGTTCCTGTGTGTGAGCTGGAGTAACAATACCTACAGGTACTGAACCACATTTATTACAGAAACAGTCCCTGGGTTCTTGAATTACCCTTACACATGGCTTCCCTTACTTTCTCCTTGCAAATTTTAGAGCTAATTATTTTTACAGGTGGTTTCAAAGCAGAGATGCTCATGTACATATCTTTCCTCTTGGAGACATGTACTTGCATTAGCAAGTTGCACTCATGTTTTACTGCTCATGGATTGAATTACATTTATCACTCTGCAAGCAGAAACAGCACAACTGCCCTTTTACATGTGAAACATGAAATTCATCGATTTCTGGAGCTGTAGCCACAGCTTTACATCTATCATATGTCAGTTCTGGTTTACTTAGCAGTCCCTTGTGCAGGACAATGTAGTTTAAAACATTGCTACTAAAAAGGAAAAAAAAAAAGAAAAAAAAGTCACATTTCACATACAATGGTAACATTCATCAACTGTTCTTTGCAGAGTGATGGAGCACTATTTATCAACTACCAGTTTCCAATCTCTCTAGCAATAACTTTCTTACTTTTATAGACGGCTCAAAGATCTAAGTACAAAATGACAAAAAGAATAGTTTGAACATGACCCATATAAACCTGTTACTTCTGCTAAACTACAGTCCCTTTTTTACGACTGGAAGCAGCAATTTTTGATCCCTGAACTTTTTGTCTGGAGGTTCAGATCAGCTTCATAACTCTTAGAGAAATTACTTTGTTCCCAAAATGAAGTTTCACTCACAGTTTTGAGTGTCCCCATTCCAGTGAACAGCTCTGTCCTGAGACACCCTGTTTCAGAAGACTTTGAACCCCTCAAGCCCTTGGCTTTTTGGAGGCAGCCCCAGTTCAAGAGGACTGTCTGCTAATAGACAGATGTTTTACAAACCCAAACCAACCCTGGCAACTGCCATTTGGTTTTCCAATTAAATAGAAGTGAGGGTAGGTGACAGAAACCTCATCTCTGTTCCATATATTTATGTTAATATCTTCAAATATTCAATACCTTTGCCTAGTTCTGAAGCTCTTCCACCCACTTATCCCTACTTTTATTTCATGGTTGTGATCAGCACAAAGACTCTGACAGTTGGGTGAGTGTGCAGGGCCAGGGGCTCTGGGTTCTGGTCAAGAAAGACTATTCTATTGCCTGGGAAAGTCAGGAGAAGGTTTTTTTCCCTTCTCTTCTGGAGGTATTACACACCCTTTCCAAATCCCAGATGGAGAGAGGCAGCATAAACACACTTAGGATCATTTTCAAAATATTCAGCAAGCAAAATTTAATCAACCTGGAGCTTGTCATACCTCTCTAGACTCTAAGGAACAAAGGGTATTTCATCAGGAGGAGCAACAAAGTGCTGGCTGAAGGCACAGCAGCTCCCTGCCTGACACTGTGACAGACACAGCAATGTGCTCACCCACCCACTCCTGCTCAGGGATCTTCTCTTCATCCTTTCCACCAGAAAAAGACAGTTTTTGCCAGAATAGCTTGTCTTGGGGTAGGAGGAATGTGATGGGAAGAGGGTGACAACAGTTACCACACCTTTTTCCTTTGAATGAAATTAATTTTCATCTGGCTGAGAGGAAAACCAGAATTTGTTCTGTCAGATGACCACAGGGACACATCAGCATGACTGCAGGAACCAGCAGACTTAGACCTCTGCTTGAAAATATATTCTTCAGGGCAAATGAAAGCAGAATGGCTTAAACAAAATGATGTTGTCTTATGACACTTAACCTTGAAGATAGTTGCTCTGTCAGAGGAACTTTAATGCAGTCTATGACCTGAATAGCAAAATCAAAGACTCCTTAACCAGGAAGCAGGTCCTGTTTGTTTTATTCTCTATGTGTGAAAGTAGCTTTTTTGTTTAGTGTCAAAAATGTCTGAA
Organism: Ceyx cyanopectus; assembly: GCA_013401355.1. NCBI lineage: Eukaryota > Metazoa > Chordata > Aves > Coraciiformes > Alcedinidae > Ceyx > Ceyx cyanopectus. The sequence continues at coordinate 3,676 of VYZU01070760.1, forward strand.
ATGAAAGGCTGGAAAAGAAAATCTTCCATAAAAATATTGGCTTTTGCTATTGTACAAAAATATGTTAGCAAAGAATAAATTATGTAATGATTTTATCTGATTTTTTTCTGTTTTATCTGTTCAGAAGTAAATTGTTTTTAGATGAAACACAGCATATGAAAAGATAATGCCCAAGAATGGTCTTTTCTACCTCCTATGAAACTTGCTAGTATGAAAACAAAGCAAGGTTTTTCTCCTGTTTTTCATTAAGACAATGTCNGCAGTTTTATCTTTCACATTTTAGCATCTCTCAAAGTGACACTTTGCTACGTGTTCCTGTGTGTGAGCTGGAGTAACAATACCTACAGGTACTGAACCACATTTATTACAGAAACAGTCCCTGGGTTCTTGAATTACCCTTACACATGGCTTCCCTTACTTTCTCCTTGCAAATTTTAGAGCTAATTATTTTTACAGGTGGTTTCAAAGCAGAGATGCTCATGTACATATCTTTCCTCTTGGAGACATGTACTTGCATTAGCAAGTTGCACTCATGTTTTACTGCTCATGGATTGAATTACATTTATCACTCTGCAAGCAGAAACAGCACAACTGCCCTTTTACATGTGAAACATGAAATTCATCGATTTCTGGAGCTGTAGCCACAGCTTTACATCTATCATATGTCAGTTCTGGTTTACTTAGCAGTCCCTTGTGCAGGACAATGTAGTTTAAAACATTGCTACTAAAAAGGAAAAAAAAAAAGAAAAAAAAGTCACATTTCACATACAATGGTAACATTCATCAACTGTTCTTTGCAGAGTGATGGAGCACTATTTATCAACTACCAGTTTCCAATCTCTCTAGCAATAACTTTCTTACTTTTATAGACGGCTCAAAGATCTAAGTACAAAATGACAAAAAGAATAGTTTGAACATGACCCATATAAACCTGTTACTTCTGCTAAACTACAGTCCCTTTTTTACGACTGGAAGCAGCAATTTTTGATCCCTGAACTTTTTGTCTGGAGGTTCAGATCAGCTTCATAACTCTTAGAGAAATTACTTTGTTCCCAAAATGAAGTTTCACTCACAGTTTTGAGTGTCCCCATTCCAGTGAACAGCTCTGTCCTGAGACACCCTGTTTCAGAAGACTTTGAACCCCTCAAGCCCTTGGCTTTTTGGAGGCAGCCCCAGTTCAAGAGGACTGTCTGCTAATAGACAGATGTTTTACAAACCCAAACCAACCCTGGCAACTGCCATTTGGTTTTCCAATTAAATAGAAGTGAGGGTAGGTGACAGAAACCTCATCTCTGTTCCATATATTTATGTTAATATCTTCAAATATTCAATACCTTTGCCTAGTTCTGAAGCTCTTCCACCCACTTATCCCTACTTTTATTTCATGGTTGTGATCAGCACAAAGACTCTGACAGTTGGGTGAGTGTGCAGGGCCAGGGGCTCTGGGTTCTGGTCAAGAAAGACTATTCTATTGCCTGGGAAAGTCAGGAGAAGGTTTTTTTCCCTTCTCTTCTGGAGGTATTACACACCCTTTCCAAATCCCAGATGGAGAGAGGCAGCATAAACACACTTAGGATCATTTTCAAAATATTCAGCAAGCAAAATTTAATCAACCTGGAGCTTGTCATACCTCTCTAGACTCTAAGGAACAAAGGGTATTTCATCAGGAGGAGCAACAAAGTGCTGGCTGAAGGCACAGCAGCTCCCTGCCTGACACTGTGACAGACACAGCAATGTGCTCACCCACCCACTCCTGCTCAGGGATCTTCTCTTCATCCTTTCCACCAGAAAAAGACAGTTTTTGCCAGAATAGCTTGTCTTGGGGTAGGAGGAATGTGATGGGAAGAGGGTGACAACAGTTACCACACCTTTTTCCTTTGAATGAAATTAATTTTCATCTGGCTGAGAGGAAAACCAGAATTTGTTCTGTCAGATGACCACAGGGACACATCAGCATGACTGCAGGAACCAGCAGACTTAGACCTCTGCTTGAAAATATATTCTTCAGGGCAAATGAAAGCAGAATGGCTTAAACAAAATGATGTTGTCTTATGACACTTAACCTTGAAGATAGTTGCTCTGTCAGAGGAACTTTAATGCAGTCTATGACCTGAATAGCAAAATCAAAGACTCCTTAACCAGGAAGCAGGTCCTGTTTGTTTTATTCTCTATGTGTGAAAGTAGCTTTTTTGTTTAGTGTCAAAAATGTCTGAAATGAAAGGCTGGAAAAGAAAATCTTCCATAAAAATATTGGCTTTTGCTATTGTACAAAAATATGTTAGCAAAGAATAAATTATGTAATGATTTTATCTGATTTTTTTCTGTTTTATCTGTTCAGAAGTAAATTGTTTTTAGATGAAACACAGCATATGAAAAGATAATGCCCAAGAATGGTCTTTTCTACCTCCTATGAAACTTGCTAGTATGAAAACAAAGCAAGGTTTTTCTCCTGTTTTTCATTAAGACAATGTCACCATTTCCACATCACTTAGGACAGCAACTTAAAAATTTAGGAAAATCAGAGACTTAAGTCTGTCTTTCTTAAATCCCTGGTGTGGAAGGGACCTCAGGTTTGACCTCTTTTCCAAAGCAGGTCTGCTAGACCAGGTTGCTCACAGCCATGTCCAGTCTAGTTCTGAATGCTTCCAAGAACCAACACCAAAACCTCTCTAGGCAGTCTCTTACTGTGTCTCACCACTCTCATGGTGGAAAAAAAATGCTAATATCTACTTGAATTTCCCTTGTTGCAGCTGGTCTATGTATTTTAAAATAAATAAATAAAAAGCAGAAAAAATTGAGAGGATGAAATAGGGTCTGAAGGGACTATTCTAGGAGTGGTAGGAAGAGAGGAGGGGTGTAGATTTGGGTATTGATAATCCTCACCAATAGTGATGAGTACTCCCCAATAGTGAGCACAGATATCAAATGATTTTAAAGTCTCCAAGAATTCACTAGAGGCAATAAACATTTTGTCCATGGTTCAAGTTCCACAGGCATAAAAAGCACACCTTACAGAAGGAATATTAGATTGAATGTATTGGGAAACTCCATTAGTAGGTGAAGCCAAGTCAATTTAAATTATACACAAGTTTTTTTAACAGTGTGGAAGTTGACTGCTAAAACACATTTGTAAAGAAAAAGTGGAATCTCCAGCTCTTCTGTTCTCTTTGATGACAGTCTGTCTGGAAAAATGCACTTTAATAGATCAGAAAAAAATGAGCTGCTTAAAAAAATATCTCTCTTGGGGACTCTTATACAAAGGTCATATGGGAATGTAGCCATAGACTTGANTGTTTCACTGATATGTAGAAACCAGGTGCAGAAAACAGGTTTCCAAGGCAAGGAGAGGTTTTAGCACTGCTGATGTGGGATGTGCTTCTGTCGTGTGACAGTTGGGTGAGTGTGCAGGGCCAGGGGCTCTGGGTTCTGGTCAAGAAAGAGTATTCTATTGCCTGGGAAAGTCAGGAGAAGGTTTTTTTTCCCTTCTCTTCCGGAGGTATTACACACCCTTTCCAAATCCCAGATGGAGAGAGGCAGCATAAACACACTTAGGATCATTTTCAAAATATTCAGCAAGCAAAATTTAATCAACCTGGAGCTTGTCATACCTCTCTAGACTCTAAGGAACAAAGGGTATTTCATCAGGAGGAGCAACAAAGTGCTGGCTGAAGGCACAGCAGCTCCCTGCCTGACACTGTGACAGACACAGCAATGTGCTCACCCACCCACTCCTGCTCAGGGATCTTCTCTTCATCCTTTCCACCAGAAAAAGACAGTTTTTGCCAGAATAGCTTGTCTTGGGGTAGGAGGAATGTGATGGGAAGAGGGTGACAACAGTTACCACACCTTTTTCCTTTGAATGAAATTAATTTTCATCTGGCTGAGAGGAAAACCAGAATTTGTTCTGTCAGATGACCACAGGGACACATCAGCATGACTGCAGGAACCAGCAGACTTAGACCTCTGCTTGAAAATATATTCTTCAGGGCAAATGAAAGCAGAATGGCTTAAACAAAATGATGTTGTCTTATGACACTTAACCTTGAAGATAGTTGCTCTGTCAGAGGAACTTTAATGCAGTCTATGACCTGAATAGCAAAATCAAAGACTCCTTAACCAGGAAGCAGGTCCTGTTTGTTTTATTCTCTATGTGTGAAAGTAGCTTTTTTGTTTAGTGTCAAAAATGTCTGAAATGAAAGGCTGGAAAAGAAAATCTTCCATAAAAATATTGGCTTTTGCTATTGTACAAAAATATGTTAGCAAAGAATAAATTATGTAATGATTTTATCTGATTTTTTTCTGTTTTATCTGTTCAGAAGTAAATTGTTTTTAGATGAAACACAGCATATGAAAAGATAATGCCCAAGAATGGTCTTTTCTACCTCCTATGAAACTTGCTAGTATGAAAACAAAGCAAGGTTTTTCTCCTGTTTTTCATTAAGACAATGTCACCATTTCCACATCACTTAGGACAGCAACTTAAAAATTTAGGAAAATCAGAGACTTAAGTCTGTCTTTCTTAAATCCCTGGTGTGGAAGGGACCTCAGGTTTGACCTCTTTTCCAAAGCAGGTCTGCTAGACCAGGTTGCTCACAGCCATGTCCAGTCTAGTTCTGAATGCTTCCAAGAACCAACACCAAAACCTCTCTAGGCAGTCTCTTACTGTGTCTCACCACTCTCATGGTGGAAAAAAAATGCTAATATCTACTTGAATTTCCCTTGTTGCAGCTGGTCTATGTATTTTAAAATAAATAAATAAAAAGCAGAAAAAATTGAGAGGATGAAATAGGGTCTGAAGGGACTATTCTAGGAGTGGTAGGAAGAGAGGAGGGGTGTAGATTTGGGTATTGATAATCCTCACCAATAGTGATGAGTACTCCCCAATAGTGAGCACAGATATCAAATGATTTTAAAGTCTCCAAGAATTCACTAGAGGCAATAAACATTTTGTCCATGGTTCAAGTTCCACAGGCATAAAAAGCACACCTTACAGAAGGAATATTAGATTGAATGTATTGGGAAACTCCATTAGTAGGTGAAGCCAAGTCAATTTAAATTATACACAAGTTTTTTTAACAGTGTGGAAGTTGACTGCTAAAACACATTTGTAAAGAAAAAGTGGAATCTCCAGCTCTTCTGTTCTCTTTGATGACAGTCTGTCTGGAAAAATGCACTTTAATAGATCAGAAAAAAATGAGCTGCTTAAAAAAATATCTCTCTTGGGGACTCTTATACAAAGGTCATATGGGAATGTAGCCATAGACTTGAATGTTCATACTGAAACCATCATAAGGCATATAGTTTCTTGGTTCTGTCTGCACAGCAAACAAAATACTTAGCAAGAACCACAGCAAGTCAGAGGTGCCCCCAACAGCAGCACAGCCAGCGTTGCTGAGAAGGTGCTTTCTGACAGAAATTATTCATTTTACTTTTAACTTGCATTAAAATCAATTCAGGCAAAGTTTTAGGCACACTAATGTGAATACACCAGCAGTGCAGCAGGGCAACACCCTGTTATATTCCTGCACAATGGCATTTATTGCAACAATGAATTTTACAGCCACTTGGGACCAGGTGGAAACCAGTCTCTGTGATGGCACACAGGGGAAGGAGAGCCCTGGGAATTGAGCACAGAGGAAATCTCAGCAGTTCACAAGGTCCAACCTTCACTGGCAGAGGTTTTCCCAAAGCAACGGGGCATTTTTTGTCTGCCCTTTGCAAGGGGGTAAGCCTTGCTGGGTAAGAGCTCATCAAGAGCAAGATGGATGGACTTAGCTGTCACCTGCTCCTTGCAGTCTTCAGAGACTGAGGCCTTCTTCAACTGAACTTATGAAGGTAGTTCAAACCTATCTTGAAGCTTATCTTCATATTTAGAGAAATCCTCAAGTGAGAACAATCAGGACAGTGTTTTGGCAGCTGTCCTGTTTTGTTCAGGTCTCTGATCATTTGCACACATTCAGCAATCCCTTTTTTATCCTTCTTTTTCTACCTGAGCCAGCCCCTTGTGACCAGCTTGCTGTCCTGACCCCAAAAGCAGCAGGTTTTGGTGTTGGTCTGGTATCCAGTGCAGTGCAGCAGAACTTCATGCCCACACTGCAAGCATGGAGAGAAGTTCAGCCATGCCAGCCAGAGGCCTGGGAGCAGAGAGGGGTTCCCTCTTCCCTAAGCTGACTCCCATGACCTGGCTGGCTCTCACAAACAGGCTTCAAAGTGCCTGCAGGTAAATCACAGAATCACAGAATCACACATATTAGGGGCTGGAAGGGAGCTAGAAGATCATCTAGTCCAACCCCCCTGCCTGAGCAGGGGCACCTAGACCAAGTCACCCAGGAACAGATCCAGGCAGGTCTTAAGTGTCTCCAGAGATGGAGACTCCACAACCTCCCTGGGCAGCCTGTTGCAGAGCTCTGGCACCCTCACTGAGAAAAAGTAAATGCTGATCTTCTGCCTGTCCATGCACACTGTTGTCTGCACACTGATGAAATGCAATTTTTTTGCATCAGCAAAACCTACTGGGCTCTTTAGCATCCATTTTCATCTGTACTACAGAGACTGGCTGCTATTTGAGACACCTGATGAAGGTAATTCTAAGTTCTTTTCATTGCTTAAAGACCACTGTCTGTGCATACATTCCCAAATGCTGCACTGCAGAGGGACTTACAGATTAATACAGTAGGCAACAAACACAAGCTTAGCAGAAGAACAAACCCTTTTCACAATCATCCAATATATATATATTAGAAGGTCAACCCTGCAGGCATATCTGCATAGAAAGCATAACAAAAAAAATTCAGTGAAAAAGATTCAGAAATAAAACTCTGGATGCTGCAATTCTAGGAGAAATTCTAAGAGCATGCAGAGTTCATTTTGGACTGGTTGAATTTAGAAGTACAGTGGCTTCAGACATTTCCCAAAATAATTGAAAGGCACTAGAGTGAAGAGCATTTGTGTGCACACATGCATATTTTCTGCATGCCTACAGACATATATTGTACTTATGCATGCAAATTTTATACATTTTTAAATTTGCATGCAAATTATCCTTATGCATGTAAAAACTTTAAACTGAATAAAGTATACAGGATCCTAAGAACTACCAGTTAATTTGGTGGCTGTATCTTTGCACATAGAGCACGTCTGCTAAATGACAAGAGAAATCAATTGACCACCACGGATTGGTTTGTTTGGGGTTTTTTTTCCCTTATTTGATGTTGATTTAATTTATATCAGAAGCAGGGGTGAAATGCCAACCTGGAGCAGCAGGCAGCTGTGGCCTCAACACCTTAGCTCCCAGTTTCCTCTAGAGTTGTGTACATCTGTAGATCTGTCAACCTCTCAAGTCTAACTTCTGAACTGCTTTAATGTGCTCCAAAGATAAATACTGCTGTATTTATGAAGGGAAATGAAAGGCTTCTTTTGCTGATAAAAATATGATTTATAACAGTTACCAGGACAGAACCTTTCCAATTAAAAACACCACTTCAGCTTTTTTTTTTTTTTTTTGTCCTCAATATCAATGAAATCAGAACATCAGTGTAATTCTATTTGTTAACTTTGTTTTAACTAGGAATACTCCCCCTGAGCCAGTAGCTGACCTCCAAAGCATTCCAGCTTCCTGTGGGATGGCATGGAATAATTAGAAACATACTACTGTAAAATAAGCAAGACTGGTTTATTCCCATGTTGTCAGATAGACAAGCCTATAGCAAGTACTCAGCAATGATCAAATAAATGTCCAGAGACTTTTTTCTAACAGATAACTCAGCAACTTAAAACAAATTTCTTCATCTAATTCACTCGTGGTATGGGCTAATAAAGCAGTATTAGTCTCCTGCTTTAAATCAAGTTTCTGTCACAAGGTGCCATTAATCTCTCCCATGTTATCAAGTGTCTCAATGGTAGGAAATTATATTTCTAAATTGAATTTTGCTCTCTTTCAGTGTAGTAATAAATATTCTCCAGACTTCTAATAGGAAGTGTAAAACCTATGACACCAACAATACATTTGAATAAATAAAAGCTGTAAATTAAAGCCACTTTCTTCCAAACCCTGATGTTAGAGCAAAATAACAAAACTCGGTTATGTAGAAAGAAAAAATTAAATGCAAGATATTAAATGAAAATGAGACAACTGCTGGTTAACTGTTTTATTTACCTTGTTATAGCAATTGAAAATATATTTTTTTTTTTAAAAACCTACAACAACATAGCCCACTCTTAGATGTCCTAACCTCCAGCCTCCACAGTTTTTAATGGAAACAGATATACACAAGTCTGCAAAGTTAATGCCCTTTTGTTTCATGGGAGACAAATTTCCAGTAAGAAAATGCCTCTGCATTAAATTTACTATGCTAAAGTTAAAATGAATAACCACAGACAACAAAACAGTTTTATAGCCAGCAATAGAGCTGCAGCAATAGAGTGTGGACAGAGGTAGGAGGCATCAGAATCTGCTACAGCACTGACAAATTTTACAGCCTTTGCTTTTTGAGGAAAATGATACCACAATCTCAGTGTTGTTTAGATAAACTTGTCCCATAGACTTCTTTGAATCTTATCAACTGCAAGCTATTACCATCTCACCAAGTGCAACAAATGGCACTGGGCAGGGGCTTAGATCAGAGATACCACCTGCATGGGCACCCAGCAGTAAGTGCAGAGAACTCATATATCATTATATCTGAATTTGCATTAGGCAGAGCATTCAAAGCCACATGCCTGGGCAGTACCACTCGATCCACATCAGCTTTGCAGCCAAACCCAAATCCATATGGTACAAAAGGAAGGAATTTATCAGATTTTGGAGAGCTGGATCGATTCAGTGTCACTCAGATGGAATTTACATTTTAGAAAAAAGACAACCTGTGTAGCCAGAGATTTATTCCCTCTCTATAGTAATTAGTTTTTTCCCACAAAGTGAAAGGCAGAAACCTTGCCATAGATCCTTTACTATTAGCAATGGTGTTAATTTTTAAGTTGAGCTGAAAAAAATATAATGACAGAATACAATCAAGACCACAGCAAGAACTGACTTGCCTTAAAGATTCCTGCTTTCACTCCCATGACAATGGTCTTGGAGACTCCCCTTCATCATCACAATGATCTTCATTGCTGCATTTTCTAATATGTTACAACCTTTAAATTATATATCCTCATAGTTAGAGCTGATCATGAATACGTGAAATAATTGTGAAAGTTTTGTCCATAAAGAAAACTTATTATACATGTTTTCAAGGGCTGATATGGGCACATGCACACACACAAAACAACTTAGAGCAGCAAGCTGAGGAGGCCATGGTAAAGACCATCTCTCAGACTATTAGGTGGCAGGAACTAATAAGATCTGATACAGAGCAAAAATATAACTTCAGTGTCTCCACAAAACAGGGCTCGGAATTTTTGGCCAGCTTTCTTCATGAATAAGAGATGGATCACTCTCCCTTTCAATAGAAAAATGAGAGGAAAAGAGAAGGAGAGGAGAGAAAAAAGGAAAAGCAACAGAGGAGAAGAGTGGCCACAGCCACTGAGGCTGGGGAAGAAAGGGAGAACATATCCATGAGCTGGCAAGTGTATCAAAATATAATAATAAAATATAATTCCACTGCTGGAATTGCAGCAGTGATTTTGCAGTTTCTGTAAATGATTAGTAATCAAAAGGAGTCTGTTCCTCTTATCCATCTGAAGAGGCCTTGTCCTAGCAGGTCTAGCAGGCTGTCCTGACCCTAAACTGTGACATACCTCAACAGATTGTTGCAGTCCCTTTTTTTGCTCATCAGGTCATTCATTCTCTCGAGTAAAGCTGTTTTATTGCAAGTATTTGAGAGGCATTTGCAGCCCCAGCTCCAAAGCATGTATGGTGCATACTGCAGCATCCAGCAACCTGCACACACCACAGCTCCCCAGACTTCTGCCCCAGTTTGCCTTATGTACCCCTTGGATGAGCAGCAGAATAAATGTCTTCCCAAAACACTGATGTTTTCACTAAAGGCTACTGCTCAGAGTCTTTTCCTACCATAAATGAGACCTAGACATAAAGAGGAAATGTGTTTTTAGGACAACATAAGCAGAGCCACATGCTCCTCTAAAATTCAGGATTTTAAGAACTCCTTGAGTATGTGAAAAAATCCATAGTGTAGGGCAGATATTAACTCCCATATTTCAAGGTGCTCTTCGGTGTGGAGAAAGAGAATCTAAAGAGGGTAAAAAACTAAATGTCTATTTGCACAACCTGAATTCAGTAAAGATTTATATAAGTCTTTGCTCAGAACATAAATATAGCAGTTTGGCGATAAAAAGAAAAAGCCAGTAGTCAAAAATGGAAAGAAATGACAAAGCAAGTTTTTCAAAGGTCAAACCCTTAACTCCCACTGAGAACAGTCTATTAAAATGGGGCTAAAATACAAACACTAAATTCATTAGCAGGAAGAGGACTTAGACTCATCATCATCATCTAATATTGCCCATTAGAGGAATATCATATGATACTCCTGTTCCAGCACTTTCTTCTACCAGTTCACAAGCAAGACACTCTTTATTCAACAGGCTGTTGATTAGAAGTATGCTTTTTCCCAAAACTTGGCCTTTAAGTACCTTTGGAAGCTCAGTAAAGGCTTCTGAACAGACACCTCCCCTCACACACCAAGTTACACAAGCCTAGTGAACACAATGCCCAGTATTTCGTTTGGCCTTTGACAGGTTTAAGGCTTGGCATCCTGCAAAGATAGAAATCAGAGCATTCCAACCACTGGCAAAGGAAGCTTAGAAGTAAATAATTCAAAATAATTACACTTAAACACATTCTCATTGTTTCATGACACTGATTCATACTTTGCATGAATCATACTGCAAAACAAAGCCAGATGTTTACATTCTGGTATCAATTTATATGCCAAAAAAGCAGCTTAAAGCCCTGAAGGAACAATGTCTTATAATATTTAATGGAATGGCTGGTAAAGTGATCTCACCTGTAAAGCTGGGTACCACCAATATCTCAGCTGTCCTACAGTCAAAGAGAAAACAAGTGTCACCAGGAGTGGTTGTTGTGCAAGTGGCCCTGTTCTCTTTGAGATCTGGTATCTGTATTTCATGTGCTATAATCAGATTTAGAGAGGTTATGCCACAAGCAAACACAGCTCCTATCTTTCATTATGAAGTATTTTTAATGTGTCGTTTCTTGCTTCTGATTATGTTGATCTTTGCATTATGCCAAAAAAAAAAACAAACCAAATGACAGATAATTTCCTTTACTTAAGCAGGTTCAGACATACTGAATTAACAGCTTGCTGGTCCAAGATCAGGTTAATTATCCTAAGGCAGAAAAAGCAATGGAAATAGTTTAGATAGATTTATACTTGGCACTCTTTTTTTTTTTTTTTTTAGGGCTGGTAGGAGCTGATGTTAGGTATATATCACCACCTGGCTATATATCACCTTCAGAATTCAGTACCTTCAGACCTTGCAGATTCTTTGCTGCTTTACTGCTTTCTATCCTTGCCTTCATCAAAACATGCTCAGAACCATTCCTGATGCTTTGAAGCTTGATTTGTCTGAAGGGGAGGATGATATGAAATTTAAAGATCTGATATTCTGCAGAAAAATAAGGTACATTTAAAAAAAACCCAGCAGGTTAGCACCTTAGATGAAGAGATGGGCACATTTCAGGAAACCCAATCATCTCCCCACCCTTGTTCCCCAACTTCCTTTTTTTCTTCCTTTCAAGTACTGCCTGCTTCAAATAAAGACTGAAGAGTTTTTTTCATGTATGTAACTCTTCATCTTACAAAGATATAAAGCACAGAGCAAAAGAGACAAAACAACACTTACTTATCTTTACAGAGTCCAGAAACTGCATTGCACTTTGAAAAAAGCACCAACATCCAATTCACTTTTCCCCTCCAGTAAAATTATTACAGAAGCAGAAGCATGTACCTACACCAATCACACTAACTGGCTTTAAAGGATGCTCAAAATGCAATACTGGGGAAAAATAACTCAGGAGTTTGAGTTAGACAACCTGCTAAAATATAGGCATTGACTTTTATTTTATTGAACTAAAAAAATTTTTTGTAGCAAATATATATTGAAGGCACATATTAGATTTAGCATTGGTCTCTACATAATAGATAAAAAATGTAGACTTCAAGTATGGATTGTACTAGTGAGAGCTTGTACTTAAAGAAGAAAAGGCAGGACTGACATTAGACAGACTGTGGGCTCACCTAGAGGTAGCTGAACTTGGTATAGAAGTTGCCAGGTGATGTTGAATGGACCCAGACAAGAGGAGTATGACACTGACATCAAGGCCTCTGAAAATTAATTTCATTTCTGCTGTAAGGAGAAAGGAAGATTTCTCAAAAGCAACAAATAGAAAACTTATTTATCTGAAAGTTAAGGAATCAGCATTCTGTTTATCACAGAATGTTAGGGGTTGGAAGGGAGCTAGAAGATCATCTAGTCCAACCCCCTGCAAGAGCAGGGGCACCTAGACCAAGTCACCCAAGAACAGATCCAGGTGGGTTTTGAGTGTCTCCAGAGCAGGAGACTCTGATCTGCTCTGGTTTGCTCTGCAGGATGACAGGACAGAGTAAGAGCAAGTAGACTTCTGAGGACCCAACTCAAGGGCTTTCTCCAAGGAAGGTCACCAGAATTAATCCCTGGGTAAAAAAAACCCAGACACTCCATCAGGACACTTCCAGATGTCCCTAGCGAACTCCTCTGTTCTGTGAGGCATCACACAGATACACAAAGGGTGTCTCCTACCCTCAGAAGTTTACAGTCTAACTCTAAGAGCATGGACCTACAGATAGAGGCACGAAGTGATTTACTAAGGTTACAAAGGAGGTCAGTGGCAGAGGTAGACATCAAACGTGAGCCTCAGGAGTCTCTGTGTAATCTGTCTGTCCATTGAACTTTGCTGTCTGTTAAACACAAAGGTACACGACAGAGCAAAAGCCCCTGGTGAACTCACATCAAACCTCTCAGGACTGAGTGACAAAAAAGCTTGGTACTGGAGACAAGACAGACACAGCAGCAGAAATAAACCCCGCAGTCCAGAAGTGCAAGACATGGCCAAAGGTGGTCTTCTGTGAAAGACAGTAAGGAAAATATTTTCTGTAGGCTTTAACACACACACACACACACTCACACACACACACAGTACACGTAACAATGAGCTGTATTAACACACTGGCCCCTTGAGCAATTTTAACCCAAGTATTAATATAACTTATAGAAAACAGCTTTACATTAAAGGTTATCACAGTTACTCACTCAATACTTTTCCATTATTTCCATACAGTTCTCTGGTAATGCTATTAGCAGAGACAAGGGGAATCATCAAGAAATACACATAAAGAAACTGTAAGGAATGGCAAAGACTGTAAGTATGTTTGTCTGGTCTTTCTAAGATCATTCTTAAATTGCCACAATTCAGTTCAGACTGGGGATGGAGATTCTTGTTATGCTAAAACAAAAAGAAAGCAACGCCTACCTGAATTTAATTCAATTGAATTTTCAACCTTTCTGTGGGTATTACTTCAAAGAGAAGTTGAGATAGCAGCTTTTTTACTGGCAACGCAGGCAATATTCACATTTACAATGTATTTTTGTTTGAAAAGTACACACACGCTATTGCCAAGACACACAATCAACATAAATAAGGTGCATTTGAAAAAACATGTCAGTGAGGTAGAGACTAAAAGTATAGATACAGTAATAAATGCCCACATCTCTCACCCATGGAGTTTTACATTGGGAGTTTTCCTAAATTAGAGACAGATTTTAGCAAAGTTATGCATGCCATTGTGCTTAACAGGTAATGTGAGAAGTGAGCACCTTCTCATCCTGTCTCAAGCAGCCCTTCAGCAGAAGCTTAACTTGTTTTAGCAAGTAAGAAAACTCATCCTGGACTAGTATCAAAAAGCAAAAGAGCAAATTCACCATCTTCACCAACACACCTCTGGACCTGCTGAGCCTGAGCAGTCTTCCCAGTCTGCAGCAATAGACTGCAGCATTCAGACCAGCTTGGGGAAAAAAATAAAAGCATCCCATCTTAAGGAGGCCTGGGCAGTTTTTCAAGCTGCCAGCTGAATGACATAGCTGTTATTGAAAACACCCCTGTTATTCCACATTTGCACTCAGGACACTACTCATCTCTTCCCTGAAGGTACTTTTCACTTTCAGAACTGTGCTTCTACCATTTATTTCCTCCTTTCTTTTGCTAACATCTTACACCTACAGCATCACTCAATATGTGCCACAAATCAGGGGTAAAGCACAGCTGCTGTCTCCAGGCCATGTCACCACACATAATCTATTATGGAATTTAGATTCCCCACCGTACAATCCCTTCCTTTAGCTGACATCCACCTAAAAGCCACACTGCCGTAACATCCAAATACCAATCAATAGCATCACTTCATTTCCACAAAGACAGCAATTAGAATAATTCATCTATAGCAATGTTTATACATACACTCAATACATCAGAATGAACTTGTTAGCACAGGCAAGCTGTGTTGGGTACCTGTGAAATCTCTGCCTGTGTGCATGCAAACTAGTATCACTCTTCCAGTAGTCAGTTTTCTTTCCTGTTGATGTAATTTGTAGACCAAGGTGTTTTTATATACTGGACAGCACTAGGGTTCAGTTTCCTTTTAGCAGAGGTTATAAATTTGACAAGACAGCAACAATTGCTTTTTAATCTAAGCAAACTGATCTGTCAGAGGCAATCAGTACAGTGAGGCTATCCCAGGAGAATCCTAATGATCCCAATGAATCACTTGGTGCTGTATGAAACTCAATAGCTGAACTCTTGGCACAGAGTGTCACAAACACTTAATGCACCAAGTATACAGAGCTGCAAACAGTGGGCTCAGGGATGCATGCCTTCACAGATTCCACTCCTGAATTTCCACACCTTTTGGCATTCATCACTTTATAATCATATCAGCATCACTTTTATTTTGTTATTGTTTTTTTCTGAAATTGGAAGGGTTCTGTTGTAACAGAAAATTTAGCAAGGTAGTTATAGACATCAAAAAATAAAGACAGAAGACCCTGAATTCAAAGGAAATGTTTCAATGGATGACTGCAGCTGACCATTGATGTTTTGAGCCTATCTACAACATGTGTCTAAACATACATACTAAGTCAAACTTTTAAAAATAATGTGCTCCAACTAAATTATGTCATATTTGAAAACACATGCAATATTGCCATTTTTTAAAGGTGCATAGGAAATCTATTTTGATTCAAATTTTATCTGTTTATTCTATTACTTCAAATTACATGCAATTTTTATAACTGCAACTAGAAATACTACTTAATAATTATAAATGTTTCCACCTACCTAACTATTTATAGCTCCATTGCAGGATCACACAGTCACAGGATGTCAGGGGTTGGAAGGGACCATGGAGATCTTTGAGTCCAACCCCTATCACAGGGCACAAGTGAGAAGAGATCCCCCCTCCTCCTGACACTCAGCCCTCATATTCATAAACATTTATTAAATCAATGAAAATAAGTATAAGACAGTAACTTTACACTAGGTTTTCTTATGTGGTTTGATAGTGCTTCTAACCTGGAGTTAGTCCCCCCAAAGTATATTAATTCTTCTTGTCCTCAAAGAGTAAAGAATTGTTGAATTTATATGTATCTCTAAAACATGTAAAACCATTTCAAAATGAAGGTAAGAAAAACATAAACATACATGCAAAAGCCCCAACTTCAGGTTAAAATTGAAAGCCTACTTCATTTAATCTGTTCAAAAATCATCCAATTAGTAGCATGGGTAGATGGAAACAAAAATCACAACAGCCTATAACAGTCTTATATGCAGCATTTTTACTACAGCAGTGATAATAAAATTATTTCAATACTATATTTAAAATAGAATTTAAATGTTTGTGTTTTATGGAATTTATGTATTTAATATAGATTGTTTTACACTTAAATATTTGTTATCTTTTATAAATAATATAGATTGGCAACTATAGAGAGAAATAAATTAGCCTTCAAAATATGAAAAGCTGTCATGGGAAAACACCTTCTTGCTCTCCACTCTTCAACACCTGCAACACATTCCAAAAGCATATGATAAAAAGCATGTGATAAACACAGATCTCTATGCCTGGAGAGAGTCCAGTGCAGGGCCATCAAGATGCTGAAGGGAGTGGAGCATCTCCCTGCTGAGGAGAGGCTGAGAGACCTGGGGCTCTTTAGCCTGGAGGAGACTGAGGGGGGAGCTCAGCAGTGCCTGTCAAGATGTTCAGGGCAGTGTAGGGAGGATGGAGCCAGACTTTGCTCAGTGTCATCCAGTGACAGGACAAGAGGCAATGGGAGTCAGTTGGAGCACAAGAGGTTGAGGGGAAACACAAGGAAGAACTTGTTCCCAGTGAGGGTGGCAGAGGCTGGCAGGGGCTGCCCAGGGAGGTTGTGGAGTCTCCTGCTCTGGAGACATTTAAGACCCACCTGGATCTGTTCCTGGGTGACTTGGTCTAGGTGCCCCTGCTCAGGCAGGGGGGTTGGACTAGATGATCTTCTAGGTCCCTTCCAACCCCTGACACTGTGATTCTGTGATCAAAGGATTGTTGCATTCAGGGAACAAACCTGCAAAAGCTACTTTTCTTAAGAGTGGCAGACCAAGCTGCTATGTGTACAAAGGAACTGCAATAGCTTGGTTCAATTTCTACACTCAATTTCTGTGCAATGCCACTGAAATCAGAAAATCACCTGCATGCTATGACTTGGAGGAACACCTACAGAGTATTGCCTGTCTACATATCATGAGGGACAAATAAGGGTTTATTTATTTATTTCAAAGCTTTAGAAAAGCAATTTGAGCAATCTGCTTCACTCTTTCTTGATCTATACACCATACATCCAGGTTGGATGCCATGAAGAGAGCTTCCACTCCTGAGAAGGAGGAGAGTAAGGCTTTTCTGAGGCAGCACTTCTGAGCTGTACCTGAAGAACTAAATCAGCTCATTAGACTTTAAGAACAGTCCAAATAAACTAAAACTACAATTTTGAGCTTATATTCCTGACTAAATAAGGAGTTCACACACTTCCAAAGCAGAAGTGTTCCTAACATTTTTTTTTCTACTGTACATGTGGAAGTCTCCAAGTCTCTGGAGGATTCAGGCCAACCATCTTTTCCCTCTCATTCCTTTTTCAATCTTACTGACTATGGAACATACAGTAAAAGTCATTAAGCTACATTTCACAGTTTATGGTTTTAATGGTTTTGCAACATTAGATGCACAAAACATTTTCAAGCACCAAAAACTAGGCTTTGCTAGCTAACATTTCATAAAGATAATAAAAATTAATGAGTGCTTATGATCTACGATCTGACAAGACATCTGCTCTGTTCTTTCCAAGATAAAAAACACTCACCCTCACTCGTGCTGGCACAGTGGGAGAGAGCAAATATAAACCAATTAATCATTCTAAACTGTAAGCTATATTAAGTTACAGTTTATCAACAAGGCTTTTCATACCCACTTGCTAATAGGGCACAGGTGTGGTAAAAAGCCTTTCAGTGCAATAATTAAATCTTAACTGCACACGGTCAACTGCAGCAGCCAGTACTGTTTAGTGTTGCAGCAGGACAAAAAACCTGCTCAAAAGCAGCAATAACAAGGTTACTGGTACACCAAGAGTGCAGTATCAAGAGCTCGATTCTCATTTTCCACAGATTTTCATTTTCCAGGAGCAATTTAAACCAAATTTCATTCTGATTCCTATCGAGGGAGTATTTGGTACAAATTTGACATGAAATACTATGAGCTGCTTCAGATGGGGTGTGAGTGACACCAGTATGGGGGAGAAAGGGGTAATCTGCTTCTTAACCATTTGTGAGGCTGCAACAGGCAGCTCTGTCACAGGGAACTGCTGAGAACATTAAAACTCTCCACTCCCATCACACTTCCAAACCAGCTGCTGAGCATCTTCAGGATATTGAGACCAAATTTAGCTTGTTGATCCATCACTGACAGAATTTTTCTTTCACTTACAATTTGATTCCTTTTTCCCCTCCACTCAGACAGATCTACTCAAATGGTAGATGGTTAGGACACTAGGCAGGAGTACACAAGGTTTCTGTTTCCTGCAAATCCCTGCATGTTGCTGGGAAAGAGAACACATGAAAACAAAACTAAAACTAAAACGCAACAAAAACACACCAAGAGAAAATCAAACCACAAAACAACAACAAAAAAAAGATTACATAGTAATTAATGAACAGCAATATTTACAGTGATTGAAGAAAAATCCCAGTTTACATAAAGAAAACATAAATACCCAATTCCTGACAAATACCTGGTATTTCTCAGAACTCTGTCCTGCAGTCACTCTACCTTGCACAAAGGTAAGAAATAAGAATATAGCCAGGGAACTAAGCACTGTCCAGCTGTGCAGAGAAGTGAAGTACTTTTGCTAAGTGAAGGACCCAAGATAACCAGGATTTAATGCTAACCCCCCCCACCACAGCCTCAGATATCTAACTATCTAAACAGTCTCAGCTTCTCAGTCTCAGATACAAACAGCATCTCACCACTGACTGAGGCAATAGTCTAATCAGCTTTCCCCAGACTGCCCTGCTGGAAGAGTCTGCTCTTTTCACTAACTACAAGTGGTATTCTCCTTAAGTTGCAGTCACAAACACCACCTAAGAATTCAAACCACTATTTATACATATATGTGTACAAACAGAATTGAAAGGGAAATGAAACTACTAAGTCTAGGTAGAAAGCTTAGCCCAAAGGAAAATTCCTGTGGCACCACTGAATCAGATGGTCCAATGATTTCCCTCTCACAATCCCAGCAAGATTAGGTCTGCTTTAGAAAAGAAAATAAATAAATAAGTTAAATAATAAAAATAAACCCAGCACCAAGTAAGCAGCCTAGACAGATCAGCTGATGAACTTGGACTACACATGGGTAGCAACACTTAGTGTAGGAAAACATGAATGGAACAGTAGCAAACAGTTTGTGCTGAGGACCCAAATCTTAAAATGCACATGACTGAGGGGTTTGCTGTGCCTGAACTCACTCACTAATGCTTCAAATGACCTTTTCAGATCAGCTATGTCTTGCAGACATAATGAGATGTTCACCACCAGCATTTAGTGCATTTTTGGATGATGCTTCTGTGCTTAGTTTCACCTGGAGATAATCCCATTTTCATTCTCAGAAGCAAAAGCATGACAAGCGAGCATGACCAGAATAATTAAAATTAAAAACAAACAAACAAAAAGCAAACAAACCAACCAACCAAAAAACAAACCATGAAAGAAAAAAGGAAAGCCAAAATCCACTCCTAGCCTTAACCAAAACACTACTGTCAACCTACCCTAAGGTAGGTACCCTAAAAAGCAGTTATGCAAATGCATCCTGTATGACACAATGTGCAGCTACTTACCAAGAACACATGCTGATGAGCCACTGCTGGGCACTGAGTAATATATCAAGTAATATATTCTAATTTTATATACATTTTAGCATGAGATTCTATTAGAGCCTTGATAGTTAACCTCAACAACCTGAAGTTCCTTCCTTGTGCATTTGATTTTGTCCATCCATACACTTTGACAAAGCCTTTTCAAAATGCTGTTTCCATGACAATTTAAGCTATAGTAAGATTTATAAAATTCTGTGGAGAGAAAAAAAAAACAAAACAAAACACAACCTCAAGAATAAAACACCCACAAAGACATCAAACGTCACATTCAGATTCTGGTAAAAATATTAAAATTTAATAATACCTTTTGAACATACAATTACATCAAGGAAAGAGTAGAAGCATTCAAACAAATGGATATAGATCTTAAATAATATTTACAAATTCTAAACTGCATGTTGACTATAAAGTCACATATACTTTAAATATTTAGCAGAATATAGTGTAAATTCCAATATAAATTCATCTGTTATTTTTTCCAGTGATAACAGTCTAATCTTTACATACTATATACATTAAAATACTAAAAAGTTATAAAATTTTACTTGTTACTATGCAAAGAAATGGAAAATACATCAGATCTGCTTTACTGTACAATATCCAAATTGAACTTTCTATTCTCTGCAAAAATAAATGGCACTTCCACATGCAACAAGGCATCAAGTTCAGGTTTGTCCATTAGCAGTGTGCCATCTGAGTGCAAAGGAAAATAGACTGCAAATGCTGTTCAACCACGTGGTTGAAAATCAGAAGTAAACTGTGGAAGGAGATTCTGGCAAACTTTCTGATTCAGATGGAAGAGATCTTGGAAAGCACCTCAACTGCTTTCCATACAGATCTGACATTTTAAATAACCAAAAACACAGCATACTGAAGTTTGTCAGGACAGCACCAAAGCTACTTTGCCAAGATGCAATGGAGGGAAAGCTGCTGACCCTGTATGAATCCTGAAGCCCTGCCAATGGGCTCCAGCATCAAAACTGCTTTTCTATTGACAGTTCACAAAATTACTTCTGCCATTCCAAATTGCACAGCAGTAGTCAGATGAGCTTTCTGGACTTCATCAGGCCATAGTGTAACCATAGCTTCCACAGTGCAATGCCACCAGAAGCCTGTCCTTAAGGATTTCTTTACTTGGATATTCAGGTAACTTGAGCATGTTGATACTGAAAAGAACAAAAGCCACATCACAGTTTATCAAGAAACACAACAGTCAAGTTTTGCAATTGAAAGCCCTGAAGGCATCATGAAAGAAAACAAGCCTGTGCCACATTACATTCTGAGCACTCACATGTATTGTAGGAAATTAAGGGTTTATTCACTTCAGTACACTGCAATACAATAATTTAACTTGAATATTCCCTTATCGATCCCACTGCCTTTAATTAAAGCAAAATGAAGCAGTAAACAATGAGCAAACATAATATCACATCATCTGGCTTAAAACCCATCACTTTCATGTTGCATAGTGAATACTTTAGAAACTTTTTTTTTTTCCTTTTAGTGAAACTATTCAAAATAAATTTACTTTTGACTGCAACTGACATAAAAAAGCCCTGGGTTTAAGATATTTCAGTTGGACTAGTTAACATACCACGTGCTTGATGTTGGTAAAAGATTTGCAGTATATGGCACAGCAGCAATTGTAAAATTTTGCAATCCACTGCCACCCATTATATGGGCAAAGCCACCATGAGGCACCCTAGAACTGAGAAAAATTCACAGAAATTAGACTATTGCAAGAATGTTCTAAGCCAAAAAATACAATCTTTATACTGCAAATATCTTACTGCTATATTTCACCAGTTAACTAATACTTGTGTAAGAAAGGGAGAGTTTTGTACATGTCAACATTTTCATTGGCTAAATGGTTTTAATTACAACACTGAATAACACATTTGTCCTTTTACATTAGGCATCAAATTGTTCAAATTGTATTTAGGAGAATTCTCTTTACAAAGAAAACTCATTTCTTTCCCTAAGAACAAGTAGAATGTGAGACAGAAATTCTACATAAGGCAAACACAGTCTTGCATAAGGTTACATCTTCACTTGATCTTGACATGCTATATTAATGTGAAATTCAGCTTAGCTTTAGGAGAAAGACATTCTGTTTACCAAGACTGAAGTGCTACCTGTTATCTCATACATTAAAGCCTATCTTGATTACTGGAGAAGTGAAGAGCCACATAAATATGCAACAGGAAAAAGAATCTAAAGTGGGGTTAAATTCATTACTGCCACGTTCAAAATTGCCTGGGACAGCAACAAAGACCTCTTGTAAAGCAGTCTCATGTAATAAACACATAACCACTTTGCTGACAATACAGGCAACAAAAGTATGAACATACCCTTGGGCTGCTTCCATCAGTGTACAGAATACCAAAGTAGGCAAAAAAGTTTCTAGTTCTGTCATTTTTGTATGGTAATCTGAAGTCTCTTATTTCAGAGTATCCAGACAACATACTTGTTAGCAAAGAGGTTCTCACCTGCCAGTAACAAACTGTAGTAATAATACTCTCTCTTCCTGAGTTAGCTCTTCCACAACATCCCAGAACCACTAAAGGAAAAATAAGTTAGTGTTTTCCATTAAATAATTGTAGTACTAGAAAAGATAATGGTAAAGCAACAAATGGGATATTTGCATTTGTTGCTTAAATGATGGACATTTTCCTATGAAACTCATGCA
>VYZU01070763.1:0-64198 GCA_013401355.1 Ceyx cyanopectus
CGGGGCGGGAGCGGGGAGGGGCTGGGGGCGGCCCGTGTGCGCGCGCTGTGGCACGGGCGGGAGGCGGCAGCTCCGCCGCTCCCCATCCCTTCCCCTCATCCCCTCCGCTCCCCATCCCCTTCACCCCCTCATCCCCTCCGCTCCTCAGCCAGTCCCTTGTGCCGCCCGGGGAGCCCATGTGAGGGGTCGCCGTGTTGTCCGCTCCCCGGCCCCGGACTGAAGCGCTCCGGAGCTGACATCGAGAAACCACCCCCTAAAGCCCGCTCGGGCCGGCGGGGCTAACGCGGCTGGCGCGGCCCGGCCTTACCGCTGCCGTTCCCCTCGCATGGTGCGGCCCGGACGGGCAACCGGCGCTTCTCCGCCGTCCGCTCAGCGTGGCCGCCGCGGTCCCGCCGCTGTCGGCGCGGTGCCGGCGCCAGCGCGGCTCAGCCCTGCCGCGGAGCGGCCGCTCTCTGACGCGCATCGCGGCAGCGCCCGGCGAGTGCTCGGGTTGCGCGGGCCCGGCGGGACCCGTTCCCGTCCCCGGGGAAGGCGCAGCCCGTGCGGAACAACCCCGTGTGACCGTGCGGTAAACGCAGCTACACAACCCCGTTTGGTTGGCCGGGGCCACGGGCCGGGTTGGCCGGGGCCAGCGCTGCAGGAGCAGTTGCCGAGTTTGACGGTGCCGGGCTTACCGTGGGACTAGCGCAGCCGCCCCGGGGAAACGCCTCGTTCCGCTGGAGGGAGGAGCGTGCGGGGGATTATTTTTTTTTTTGCAGACTATGAACAGATTATTTTACTCTTTAATAGCTGAAAACATCATTGTAAAGTACAAATATTTTTTCACAGTCAAACTAGGAAGTTTTCCAAGAACGATACAGTGTTCTTAAAGCATCTGCATTGCAAATCCATAAACAAATAAATACATCTGTTTCTAAACAGATCAGAAAACTTGTTCTGGGTTACAGAGCAGTTGTTATTTCTGGTTTTACTGGTATTCATTGGAGATTTTGGGGGTTGTTTCTGAGGGACAAAGGAAGGTGGATGCTGCCTTTTTATACAACGTGGCTGTAATTTGGTTTTCACAGTATAATATCTGTTTTCTTAAAGAAATAAAGCAAACTGAGGGGCAGATGCAACTGATTCCATTCAGAAGACTTTAAAAAAAAGGAAAATAAGCAGTTGAAGCAGAGTTAGAAGTAAAAGCAAAGAAAGGAGAACAATAGAGTTAAATAAATGGTTCCAAGATTGACAGATGTCTCTTGTCTACTTGTCAAAAGCTTGATTTGGGAACCATCCATTGTAAGGGGACAGGGGAATGCAAAATGAACTCGGTACCCCACCATAATATCTGCATTTTCTGGTTCTCTGGAGTTGCCTCCTAAGCTTCAAAAGACACGACAGTAGTTTTCCTGTGAACACCTAAAATATAGATGACAATGGAATTCCTCAAGGCTCCCAGTGACTGGGATGAAAATACCAACCACCAGTGGAGTGCAAGTGCTTGAAGCTCTCTGATTATACAAGATTATCTCATATATTGGTTTGAAAGCTTGAATAGATCCAGCCCTTTTCTCTCATAACCAGACAGCAAACACCTACCCACAATTTAATCAGTTTAGGACAAAGGGATAATCCAGCAATTCTAGATACAAGTCTGGTAACAGACTCTGGTTTGCCAGGGCACTGCACTCTGAGCTATTTCCAACTACAGAATGAGCAGCTCCCCAAAATTACAACCATCTGAAAATCTTTCCAGAAACTACAAAACTGGGCTCTGGAGCATAATTTTGGTTTGGTGTTTGTGGGTTCATTTTGTGGTTTTTGTTTGATTGGGGTTTTTTTCCTGTGTGCTTTGCATTGTTTTTAATTGTCCAGACTCATTCCCGTGCTCAATCACAGAACCATTTTGCCACTCTGAAAATAATTTACCCAAAGCTTTTCACTGCTGCTGTAACCAGGCAGGTCTGAGGATGTGCCAGGGAGCACAGCTCTGTGTTCTGCACCTTTGTAACCAAAGTTTATGGATTTCTGTTCCCATGCAGAGGTCAGCAGTCTGTTCCCAGGAATGGCTGCACTGAGCACGCCTGAGATTTCTGAGCATTTTGCCATTTTATTCTGGGGGACATCCAGAGATTGGGACAAATGTCAAAGATCCTCAAATAAAAAAAAATTAATATTTGATCTTTTGCTAGAAAAAGAGAACATAGCTGAAGAAATCTGGATATACATCTGGGCTCACTCCATCCATCCATCCATCCATCCATCCATCCATCCATCCATCCATCCATCCATCCCAGTCATCTTGGAGACCAAGAGGGAGAGACACCAGTTTGAGGACAGCAGCATAACCTGTTCTGTGGTCTACATTCTGCAGATCCAAAATGGATTTTACTATGGAAAACAGTACACATGCTGTACAGCAACATGGAATTAGGATAGTGCTTCTGGAAAAAAAAAACCAACCGAACACCTAAAAGGTGATTTAAGTTAATACATAAGAAATGGGAGGGAGAATTCTCCTTTAATCAGATTTAAATTAATATATAAGAAGTGGGAAGGAGCATCCTCCTTTAACCAATAAACATCTGCAGTAAATTTGCTGTTTATTGTCAAGGTACTTTAATAACTCCCATATAGAAAGCAAGTAAAAATGAAAACTATAAAAAACAAAAACTGACAAGGCTCCTTTTTTCTAAATACTCATCAAGTGTATAATTGGGTTGAATACCATGGACATAACACACCATGTGCTGCAGTGTCACAGAGATGTAGTGGCTCTGTGGAATTCTTGCCTTAATTAGTTATTTTTCCTGAATTTCTTCTTCCTTTTAACTGCTATCCAAGTATTACAGCTGAGTAATATTGCAACTTGTTTTGCTGAATCCACATCCCAGCAAATGTGCTTTGTCACCCTGATACACACTGCTGAGCACTGCATTGAACTTCACAAGCTGCAAAAGTATTTTTAAGTTCTCCTTTCCCTCTCCTCTTCAGCTACAGATTAAAGATGGTCATTATTTGTATCCCTTCAAGTCCCCATCTATTTTTGTTCTGATTTCATGCACTATGCTCTTTATATTGGTGTAACAACAAGGTGAAAGGGCTGAAGTTATTCTGGGAAGTTAATTTGTTTCTTGTGGAAACTGAAATATCTCAATGAAAACAGGGATTTGGTTTTGTCTTCCAACTTTAAAGTTGTATTATATACTATACATTTATATAAACACATATATTTATTATAAACACAAGATCTTTTCTTTCAATGCAGAATTTTTCTACTTCTATGTGTAGCTTGATTTTGTTCACTTAGTTGTATGTGTAAGTATTATACAGCATTTGAGACAGATATATATTTCAGCTATCTTTGATTCATGTGAATTTCCAGGATTGTCTGCTGGGAAGGTTTAGGCTTGTTTGGGTCATTTTTCCTTTCTTGCTATAACCACTCCATGATGAGTCTGCAAGTTTTACTTTTGAGTGAAAGTATTTTCAAAACACAGAAGCTGTGAGCCCTTGAAAGTTATTCTTCTTTTTGTACTATTTTATGTAAACATGAACCTGATAAGTCTGCACCGAATTCAATAGAAGGTAATGGATTGGATATTGGCTTGGACTTCCAGTGAGTTGTCCTGGGGCTGCTGCTCCTGATTTCAAAGGATTCTTTACAAGTAATTATTGAGATTGGAGGAAAGGAGCTGAAAAGCAGCTCTGATTTACCTCAGCATGTTCCTTTAGTGGTGACTGTCCATCTGTGAATGAAATCCTTCCTGTAACCAGTGAGATCTGCCATGGAGCCAACCCTTGAATGCTGTGGGGTAACTTGTGCATTCTTCTTTACTGGAGCTGCTGGCACTGGGAAGGAGCAGCTAAGTGGCTGTGGGAATGCATTGCTATGGTAACAGTGACCCACAGCAGCAGCTGCTTGCTTTGCATTGCTTTGCCTATATACATTAAATATGACACTGTCTCTTCTTTCACTTTGCATGTGTTTAACCTGAAACAAGCCATCAGCACTTTGAAAGCTGCACAACTCATGGCAAATGAAGCCAATCTAGGAGTTGGGTTTATTTAGTTGTTCCGTTTCAGTCTTAAAGTCGTTGAAAATTAGCTAAAACCTCAGCTTTAAATGGGATTTTTGAGCCAGGAAAAATTACTACAGAAAGGGTAACATAACAAAGTCACTTCGTTATTGTTTTGTCAAATACAAAAGATACTATTTTCCAGTATATAACTTTCAGTTTCAGAAAATGTCTCTTATCAATACTTATCAATTTTTGTAGTAATTAGAGTTGATAGTTATGTTTTCCTCCCTTGCCAACCTTTCCAGGAGAATATGTAATTGAAGCTTTTCTTCCTGTAGGACTTTTTTTCTTTCTTTTTTAATGTGTTTTTTCTAATATCCCACAGCCTGAGAATTAAAATCTTGTCAGTTATCCTCCCTTTCTACACTATAATGTATTTTGTATTTTCAGAGATGTCTTTAGATCTAAACTATGCCACTCTGCTACCCTCAACAGTGTGTCTCTTGGTCCAGCAGGCAGAGGAAATACAAAGCATGTTCCTTATGTCAGTAAAATAATCCCATTAATCTTCTTAACAATCTTGTGAGAGAAGTATTTTATGTTATCCCTGCTTTAAAGGTGAGGAAAATATACCACAGAAGATTAAAAGTCAAACAGAAATCTCCAGTATTACTTACAGAAGTAGAATACTGCTTGGCATGAAGAATTAAAATGCAGTTCTGGTTTGCTGAGCTGGTCTTGTCTCTGTAAAGCAGGGCTGGAGAAGTTCAGAGAAGAGCTGAGAGGCTGCAGTGTTTTAACCCAACTCAGCACCTCAGAGCTGCTCAGGAGCTCTTCCCAAGTGGAATGGGGGTGAGAATCTGAAGAGTGAGAAAACTGGTAGGTTGGGATAAAGAGTTTAACAGGTAACACAAGAGCTGTGTGCAAAGCAAAGGGACAGAAGGAATTCAGTCGGGGAGGTGTTGGGGCATCTCCAGGAAAGCAGAGCTCCATCACACAGAGGTGTCCCCCTTTCCTTCCCCTTCCCCCATGACATGATGCCATGTGGTATGGGACACCCTGTGCGGGTGTAGCTGTCCCAGCTCTGTCCCTTGCCCCTTCTCCTGCACCCCTAGCCCACTTGCTGGGTGCTGTGAGAAGCAGAAAAGGCTCCAACTCCTTGTGAGCACCGCTGTCATTTCCAGCCTGGCCAGTACAGCACCAGAGAAACAGCAGCAGTGCTCTGGGCACCTGAGAGCCCAGGCACAGCCCCAGGGCTGCTATCAAACATTCCCAGACAGAGGAGAGGAAGTAAAACTTGTGGGTTAAGAACTTTTCAATAATACTAATATTATTATTATTATTAATATTTGAAATAAAATACCATCATAAATACAGAGTGTAAAATGCAAAAAACAAACCAGAAGAAACTGTATGGCAATAAACATGGTTAAAAACGTTTTGATGTGGAACAGACATAACAGAGGTAGGAATTGGTAGATAATTCCACTGTAAATTATAATCAAGGGGACTGCAACATTTTAATAATTTTTACTAAGGAAATAAAGATCTGAAATTTGCTTCTAATGAGAAAAATGTTGCAGTCAAGATTAGGTTTTCTAAGCAAAGGACTAAACATTTCTCTTCTCACAACCACTGAAGATTCCTAAACATCCAATAAAACAAATATCTGGGCAGCAGAATTCTGATTGTAGCAAGTTGATAACAAGCTTAGAAAGGTCTAAGGCCTTGAGCAATCAGCTGAAGACAGCCCAAGCTGGATATATTTTCATCAGGGAAATGGACTGGGTGGCATCCTTGGCAATTTGAATTAATCTGTGATTCCCTGATTTTTCCAGTTCTGAATTACACAAGCTGTTGGTTGATGAGGCAATAGATGTAGCTTAATAAAGGGGTAACTGCAATTTAATTGTATGTGAGATGTAAGACACCAGTCTGGATGATTTCTGGATGATTAGTCCTTTCTGGTCTAGGAAACCATGAAGCTTATGAAAATTCAAACCATTCGCAGAAAAATGGATTTGATCTATATGGTCACCTGCTTAACTACTGAAGCTTTATTGAGAAATAAGTAACAAATTACTGTCTGGTTGGCATCATTTTAATCACAGTTCTTAAATAAAAAAGCTTGGAAGCTTTTGCTTCAGCCAACAGTTTTGCATAATGAGAAAAATACAGTGTTTGCTCTGCAGATGGGCACTGTAGCAAGGGCTACATGTTGGCAGAGCTCAGAATAAAGATGACTAGAACAAGGAGGATTGTTGTTAATCATACCCCAGACTCCCAGAAAGGTGGTGAAGTCCTCACAACTGTGACTTACATAGATCACAGCCACAGCAAATTCATCTTAAATCATCTAGAAGGGTATGTTTCTTTTATTCTGAGAAGCAAAACTAAGTATTGCTTCAGTGCTTAGTAAGGTGGCTGCAGACCCAAGTAAAAGAAAAAATTAATTCATGGGGAGCAGGGAATTAAAAGGCAAAACCAAAACCCACTAGTGAAACAAGTGAGAAAAAAAAATAGATCAGAAAATTCATTAAGAGAGAAATGTGTTCAACTACTTGGTCACTAAAGTTCACTGATTCATCTGTTAATGCACAGATAATTAAAATTCTCTTGTCACAGAAAGTTAACAGACAAAGATCCTAAAAAGGGTGTTTAAAGGGCTAAATATTTCAGTATTTCATTTATATCTTTAAAAAAATAGGGAGCATAACCACTAGTAGAGCTGGAATGTTCAGGGAAAACATCTTGTAAGTACATGTAGAACCCCAGTGCAGGATTTTACCCTAGCTTCAAACTCACTGATATTGAAAATTCTCTTTTATTTCTTTTATTAAATACAAACAATAAAGTGGGAAAACCAGCATATGGATCAAATCATAGACCTATCATAGTGGGAAAAACATGAGAAATGAGTAGCTTACACTCACTAATCACAATACAGGTCTAAAGACAAAAAAAAACCAGCCACAGATAGAATGAAAAAGAAAATTAAACTGATTTCATTTTAACTCACTTACAGTAAATGGGAACTAGATGATTATGAATATCACAGAGAGAAAAGTTAATGACTTTTTAAACAGGAATTTGGAAACAAATTAGACAGTGATAAAAAAAAAGGCAAAGCAGACTGATACACAGAATTTTGGGATCATATCTGTTAATCACCTCAGTACTACATCAGTGAGCAAAATGTAATGACTTGTGTTCAAATCCAGGCTTGTCATGTGAGCACCATGAACAGAACTCCCATTAAAATCATTTCACTCACTACAGCTTCAATATTACAACTAGAAGTATAAACTTAATCCAGAGCTAGTTGAAATTAATATCCTTCAATCCTTCAGTCTGGCTTTGCCTAAAGGATAACAGTTTGCAGAGGTGATGGGTTTCTTTTTTTATTACTCATTAATTCACTGCAAGATCTAAAGTTCAGTTGGAAAAGGTATAGAGAACCAAGAGAAACAAATATTTTATAAAAAGCCATTATTCACTTATGGTTTAACTGCTTCCTAAAATAAAAATGAAAGGAAAATTGCTTGTCAAGGTGAAACATTTGGACAACAGTACAGACAGCATTGCCAGTAATAGATATTTTGAAGTTTCTATCCTAATTAATACTTTTTGTACTGTAAAGCACTCAAAAAGATGTAAGCTTGAGATTTTTAAGCTGGATTTTTTTCTACTTACCTGTCTCCTGTACAGCTGTCCCTCCAGTTTGATCTCATAAATTGCATTAGCAATGAACTTTTACCAGGCTCAAAGGCAGCTTAAAAATGTTTGCGGTGTTATTCTAGTCATAAACAGTGAGATGAAGACATAAAAAGATGCCTCATATTTCCCAGAAAGCAATGGTCTGGCTTATCTTCTAAAATTAAAGCACTGGAAGAAATCTGGGAATACAATTAAGGTAGCACTTGTTATTTCATTTTTATTTCCAATTTGATTTTCACTAGTTTGGGTTGAAAAATGTGTAGGTCAGAGGAACAAACTTTAGTGACTGATTAAAGACAGAGGATGAAGGTTGCTGCTCACAGGTCACACTCTGCTCTTCATCCTCACCCTGAAATGCTTGCTCCAGGGAGATTTGCAGGGCTGATTTTGCAGCCTGATTGTGTGTCTGAAGTTTGATATCCAGATACAATCTGAAAACATGTGGTGTCTAACACGTAACCACCAAAAAGAACAGATCTGTGTTTTGTAATTTGCAATCCAAATAAACTTATTTCTAGGTACCCAAGTTCATATATTGAGAAGCAGACTATAAAGTGTCATTTCAATCAAATGTCTCTCCAGTTCACAGATCAGTCACACTGCAGAGGAAGTTTTGCAGCAGCCCTTCCCAATCACTGAGAGATTTCATATGAGAGAGAAAAGAAAAAAAAGGAAATGTCTTCCCCAAGTCAAAGCTTCCCTGGTTCCATCCTCTGATTCTGAATCAATTCCTACAGAGACAAGGTCAGTTAAATTACATGCTTTCTGTGCTTTCCTCCAGCTGACAATCTGCTGGTTATAATGCAGGAACACGAGGGCTCCAATAGCTTTCCCTGACATGGGGAGCCATCTGGCACAAAGCAGCCTCACAAATGCTGCTTCCCTGCTCTGCTTCTGCAGATCTAGTGACAGCAGAATTGTAAAGCCCTGTCATTTTTCAGCAGCAAACTTAGCTTAATGCAACCTACCTATAGATATGGAAATCACCCTTGCCAGATGCAAATGTGTCAAGGTCCCAGCTTAAAGATGTGATTCTATTTCCATGAAGAAAAATTCTCCCAGCATTAGAAGTGCAAGTGGAGCAGGATTAAAACACAAAGCAGGGAATTACATCTGTGACTGGTTGGTATATTGGTGCTTAATGGAATAACACATAAGGTAGCAAATGAGTTATTTCACTATTATGGGGCCAGATTGTGATCTCATTTCCTCAGATGTGAGAGAGATGAGAATCTGCTCTCAGCAAGTGAAACAGTCGTGGTGCTTAAGTGTTCCCAAGCAGCACTATCAGTGCATCTCACTACTGAGGCAAGGATGTGTCTTTGGGACTTTGATTTGCTGGTGTTCTGAAGGCTGCTGGAGGTTGTGGTGGTGCTGCTGTGATGCTGCACAGATGGTGACAAGCAGAAAATGACTCCTTCATTTTGGCCCCAACTCAGAATCCAACCTGAGGTCTGCAGCATGGACAGGACCATAAACCAACTCACTGTGATGTTTTTTTCTTGCAGTTAAATTTGTAAAGGTCTGGTTAAATGCTGCTGTTACTGATATTTTTTCTTCTCACATTACTATCTAGGAAACAAGAAGACTTCAGAGTTTACAGTAAGAGCACCATGTATTCACATCTGCTAAACAGCCAGGCCTGCACTTCTGAAAAATACCTTTTAACACAAATTCCATTATCCTGCACTAAATGGTGTTGATTTAATCTTCCTCACTGCACTGTTCAGTGTTCAAGTTAACAGAAGGCTCTCCTTCAACCTATATATGATCTGATAAGGTTCAGTGGAGTCAATATACATTTTATGCTGCAGAGGTACAAAAAAAACATGGGTACAACCACATTTAACAACAGTCATTTTGTAACCCTACAGGTCAGCCATTCCTCTGCCTGAATTACTTGGCAATTCATAACAACATTAGTGAAAACTTCTGTAGCAATTATACAGGGAGCTCAAAATTATACAGAAATATGAGTAAATGAAATCACACAAGATAAAGAACACCCCTAGAGGAAGCATGTGGTGAAGTAAGGCAAAGAATTCAGATGTTCCATCTCTCAGATCTGGGCTTTAGAAGTGGACTTCATCAATTTATTATTAGCAATTTTCTCTCTCGAGTTTGTCATACCAAAAAGATCTCTTTCTGAAAGATAGTCATGAGAGATTTCAAAAGGAAACAAAACCCCCAGAGGAAGGTTTCAGAAATGGCCTCCTAACACCTACTGGGACAGGATTTAATCCCTGTTCACAGCATCCATACCTTTGAATTATGTTGCCTTTTGATTCCATCTCAACACTAGGCTCAGTCTTAAGGGTTTGGAGTTGTCCCTTGATTCTACACACGAGCTGAAAGTGCCTGTCCTTCCTTTAGCAGTTTTCTTACAAGACAAAGTGATCATCCTGGAGGAAAAAAAAGGGGGATGGGGTCAATTCTCAGTTTCTTTGTAGATGTACTACTGTAAATTATAACAGTTGTCACCTTTATGAACTGCCAAAGGAATGTCTCTGCATTCAATTTAGATTGCACAGAAAGAAAAAGCCAACAGAATAACAATAATTTATGGCTTTGCAGATGACCAATCAGGTTAAATCTACATTTGATTCCAGAGCAAAGTTCCATGGAACTTATTTCTGTGAAGGTTTTGACAGGAGACCTTGAAACCTGAATTTTCACTGGGAAAAATCAACTCCATTGTATTATGAGAGTGCCAACATGCCCTCACTTTCCTTCTACCACCCTAAGACATGAAAAATTAAATCATCAAACATTCAAACATAATATCCACACTCCAAATATTTAATGTTATATTTTGAAATGCATAGTTAATGGGAATAACCCATGAAGCCAGATAAGTGTACTTTCAGGTTTACTTTTAAAATGCCTAAAATTTAATTAGCATGCAAGATGCAAACATAACCCAAGACATTAGTGACCTTTTGCTCACCCATCATGTGTCTTCCACCAAAAGGACATATTCAAAACAAGACTTAATAAACAAAATAGCCTGTGCTTTGCTGAGGGTTGCAGCCATGAAGAGAACCTTCAAGCCTGCACGTTAGCTCAACCTGGCAAACATGCTTGGTGATGTAATCCATCCTACTCAACACCCCCAAAGGAACCTGATTTTCTCTGTGTGGAATATATGAAGGACTACATTCCAAAGTCATTTATAGATTTAGAGGGTGGGGGGAAAGATGGAAAACAAGAGGAGTGCTGAATCTTCACAACTGTTGTGTCTCCAAATCCAGCAAAGCACAGCTGGTCAGGAATCCAGCTTCATCAGGGTGCTTTAGCTGGCATCATTTTTTCCTTCTACTTCTTCCATCAGTTCATTCAAGTTGTGTTCCTCACACAATGTTTGAGACATCAACTCATTCAGATCAGTTTGACAGTCCCCAAGAACTTCCAGCAGTTCAGTCTCCTGGTGGAAAATGTTGTCCTGGTTTGAGTTAGACCACAACTAATTCTGTTCAGTGAGTTGAATTTTCAACTAAGTCTCTTCTAACTAACTGTGCTTTCTCTGTTCCTCCTGCCTTCAATCCTGATCCATGTGATCCTGAGTCCAGTTCCAGAATCCAGCTCCTAAAGCCAGTTCCCATCTGCTGCTGGGCCCAGTTTAGGACTTACCCAGTACCTGCCCACAGCATCAGTGGTGATGGGTAATGGAAATGCCATCTGGGGGGTGGGTTTGGTACCAGGTTTGTAGATATTTCATTTCATTGTTGCTATTTTCATTACAGCTATTTGGTTTTATTTTCCAATCCTCAAGTCTCTCTCCATTATTCCTTTTCTCCTTCCCTTTGGGAAGGGAGAGGGGTTAATAAAGAACATTTGTCATTTGTCTAGTGGCTGGCCCAGTCCTAACCATTTACAAATGCCCAAGAAAGTGAAACTCCAGCAACAAGAACAATAGTTTTAATGTTATTCCATGACCAGACTGACAAAGGAATGAAAATGCAGGAGTAATGATGCTTTGAGTACAATGGAATTTATCTATAATTTTGAATTTCACATCTACATTATAAATGTGGGGGTTTTTTATATGAAATAACTTCCTCAGACTACCA
This sequence comes from Ceyx cyanopectus, assembly GCA_013401355.1. Classification (NCBI taxonomy): domain Eukaryota; kingdom Metazoa; phylum Chordata; class Aves; order Coraciiformes; family Alcedinidae; genus Ceyx; species Ceyx cyanopectus. The sequence goes on from VYZU01070763.1 coordinate 11,792, forward strand.
CCTTAATTGGAATGCAGCAGTTGTTTGTTTCCTTTCTACCTGCAGATTGAAGACCCAGAAAAAAAATAAACAGCAAGGCATTGAGCAATCTGGGGCCTGATCTAAGCTGCCTCAGACTTTGGACCAGACAACCCCCAGGAAAGGCCTTCAAACATGAATTACTCTTTCATTCCAATGTTATGATGCTAAATCAATCCGAAATTCCAAGACAAAATTGCCCAGGATTCATAATAGGCAGTTGTTAACAATTCATTAGCCCCTATTCACAGCAAACCCCCCATGCATAAACAGCAAGAACAACCAGGGCACTCCCCAGCCTGCTAGCAAAACAAAGAAATGCCTCATTTGGACTTTGATCATCTGATGAGCCTGATCACCAGAGGACAGCAGAATTCATAACAGGGGAATGTTTTTACTCTTACTTCTTTCAGGAGTCTCCCACAGCCTATCTTGGAGAGCAGAAGAAAAAGAAACAACTGCTGTAGCAAGAAAAAAAGTCAATTTTTGAGGAAATTCTAGGAAGGCAAAAGAATGACAAGTGAGTCTGGAGTCCCTCAGAGCCTTGGCTTGGGGTCAGAAGTGCTGCAGAGCAGTAAGCACAGCAAACTTGGTAGGACACACAGAGTCCCAGTGCCCTGCACCTGTCTGACAGTACCTGGGGAGGGACTCTAGCTCAAATCTAAATACATCTGAGGTGTGATTTACTTCAGATTTGCTGTTTGCAATGGCAATGTTCCTCCATTCTCTGCTTTCCCCTTAGCAAACAAAACTCCACTCTGATCATCCTGGCCTAGGTCTTTGGAAAGTGATCAGTGGCAGTCACTCCAGGTGCTTTGATCATTTTCTTTCATCTATTCCTAACTGCTTAAAATAAGCAATTTTTATACAAAATATGCATAGAGGATGTAAGAGCAATTCTGAGGTTTTTAATCTTGCAGCAGCTGTTGAAGTGGGCATGTCATTTTTATTCTGAGCATGCTGAAAAATCAGATGTTTTATAATCTTACCTGTAACTTCGACCTTATCAAAGGGATCAAGGGTAAGATCTTGTGTTCTTAGGACACAAACTCACAGAAGATTTCCTCAGAGCTTCACAAAAACAGTGGACAACCAGGAAAATGATACCCAGCTCCTGAAAAGTACCAGATGAAGTGTCTGCAACAGTCACAACATAGGATAACTGGGGCATAAGCTAACAAAGCAAACCAAAGTGGAAGGCCACATGAAATGCAGCACTTTCCAATCTCAACTTGCACTTGAATTGGATTCCCACAACTGAAACTATCTCCAGGGTACCTTAAATAGAACAGAAACAGCTTCAAAGCAAAGCTGGCTTCAAGACATTCTTCAGAAGTCATTTCTAGAATGTCAAAAAAACAAACATTTCGGGGAGACTGCCAAGAAATAATGGGCTTGGGAAGACCAGTATTACATCTGCCTTTGGAGCAAGGACAGCCCTTCTCTGGTGTGAAGAGATTGCCCTGAAAAAAGTTTCCTCTCTTGTCATTATTTCCACAGAGCAATGAGGAAACCTTTCTCCTTGAATAAAACCAAATCTAAGGATTTTAGAGACAATATTTTGTTTCACAGTTGCTCTCTTTGAAAGAATACACAAACACGTCCAAGGACCATGATATTTTTGATCTGAGAATTGCCTATAATATTCCAAAAAGGGATTATCATTGAAATCAACCTTTAGAGTCACAGCCACCCAAGTTTTGTCACTGGGTTCAGCTGTCAGTAACTGAATGAAGCCATGCTCCATTTGCCCCTATGCTGAGAGTAAATCTATTTTTTTTTTTAATTTAGGCACATGGGAGTTTGGAACCAAACTGTGGCCTCACCAAAGTTAATGGCAAAACTCCCACTGACTTCAATTAGAGCAGAATTTGGCTCACAGTCTCATTACTGAGTGTAAGCACTAAAAGAAGCCTTGACAAGCTGTATTGCTGTGTAAAAGGCCATGAACCATGCAGCAGATTGCACTGAACCCACAGCCAACGGTCATTGCTATGGCAACCAAGGTTCTAACAAAAGTAGTCACTGTCTCAGTAATCATCAGGTGTCTCTATAGCAACTGGAGTTTCCAGAGAACAAGAGAGAAATATTTGAAAACTGTCAGTTGGAAGAAAAGAGGTCCGTGAGTAAGAAGATTGGAACCAAAAGCAACATCAGGGTAAAACATGGCTCGGAGTGAAGAGAAATGATTGTCCAGAAGTGATGCAGACAATGGCAAAGGACCAGAGAGCACAGGCTGAGGGTAGACTGGAGAGGAGGGATGGAGCAGGTCAGGCTTCCCTTGGGGAAGAGCTGCCACTCCAGGCAGGTATTCCCAGATCTAAATTATGTTTTGGACACCTCTTAAGGAAAGATTGGTGACTGCAGGAAAGCAGCAGGGCTGAGCCCTGTCTGCCACAGGACTTTAAATCCACTGGATTTAAATCCAAAGCATCTCCCTGCACTTCTCCTACCTGCATCTCTTTACAAACATATCCCCATTTCTCTTCCATAAGGTTTTGAAAAGCTGCTGCTAGTGCAGTTGTGTGGAAATGATGGTTAACTGTTCTCAGTGTTTCTTATTTACACATTTTTAAACAGTTTTAGAGTGGAAAAAAAAAGGAACAGCTGCTGTTTGGATATGAATAGCAATGCAAACAGCAATGCTCATAGGTCTGTTTTAGTTAAAGATGGTTTTAGGCTCTCAGGTAGATAGCAGAATTGTCTTCCCATAAGAAAAGACAGCATGTGTAAACATAAGCCCCCACCAAAAAATACTTTAATGACATTGGCAGACCCATAAAATAAAAATGCTGGGCTAATCCACTTTCCACTGACCTCAGGGAGACAGAAATGTGGACGAGATGTTCCATTTCATTAGGATTTACCCAAAATGTTTACATTTGCAGACTGAAAACAATGCCTTTGGATCAACAAACTTCCTCTGAAAACGACATAACCAAAGGAATTCTATATTCCCAAGGGACCCTACCCGGTCCAGTGCTGCTGCACCCCCTTTCTTCCCTTAGCCAAGCCCCATGTGCTCACCCTGCGGAATCGCTGGCGGCTCTGGAGCTGCCCAGGCTCCGTTGCCATTCCGCGGGCAGAGAGGTCCCTCTGGTGGAAAACACGGGCAGGTTCCGCCGTGGAGAGTCCCTCCCGTGGAAGAAATCCGTTCAATCGGGTTGTTTTCACCACTTTCTGTAGCAGCATTTTGTCACAGCGCGGTAGAATCGGTATCTGCGGCAGAGTCACCAAGTGATGCGCTGCTGAACAACGGAACCAAGGCAGAAATAAGAAGAGTTTCAGAGGTTGAGTGGTACAACACATGGCAACCCCCCTCCCTTCAGCCCCCCAGAGTAGTAGGAAACTAATTTAGTATAAAGAGGTAACATCCCCTTCTCAGAATTTCACCAGAATTCATGTTCTGAACCTTCTGGCTAAAACAGAGTGGAGCAACTTTGAAAACTCTTAGAACCCAAGTGTTCTCTCTTTCAGAGCATTGATTTCTAAGTGCTGACATTTCTGTTTTCTTAGAGAGAAAAATGCACATGAGCATCTCAGCTCCCTCTTAATTGAAATTGGCCTGTAAAAGTTGGTTCCAGCACAGTGATTCCAGCGTGTCGAGCTGTTCATTCTGTCACCCAGTCCACTCAATTCACTGCTGCTCAAAGGGGAGAAAAGATTTTCCTGTCTGGATGCAATGCTTGGAGAGAGTGATGGATGAGCAGAAACACCAAGCTCTCTTGGGAAATTACAAGTCCAGTTCTGCTCACCCCAATGTATATTCATCATAATTAGTACTGTACCTGGATTAGGCAGTAAAATAGGCTATGCACCAAGGAGGGGGGAAAAAAAAAGAAAATAAAAATAAAATACTCTGCCCTCTGGATAGAAAGATTCCAGCCACCAGAAAATTCTTTCTCAGCTAAGAGTAATAGCTGCAACATACTAGATACATAGATCATGGGGACTCATTTCTGTCACTAGTGTCTCCACAGAATACCAGCAACACTGAATTGGCAATATACAACCAGAACCTGACCTCAGTAAAATAAAAAAAGAGGAGAAGATCAATAACCAGCAAATAAACAGGAAGGCTCTTCTAAGAGCAGCAGAGCAGATGTGGGGCTGGCAGTTCTCAGCTGACACTCAGCCCACCCCTGTGTGATCTGTGGCCTGATGTGGCCTTAGCCCCAGTATTCCATGGGCAGTTTGTATCCAGACAGGAGCTAGCAAGGCAGATCTTCTTGCCTGGAATGGATTAGAGAAGGATAACCAGTTGTGATCCCACTAATCCTGTTCCAGTCTGTCTGGGGATTTCAGCCAAGTGAGCTGGATCAGAACAGTTGTTATCTGTGGCAACGGGGTTGACTTCTCACTTTCAGAGTTGCTTTTGCTTCAGTTTTTTATATTAGAGAGAGAGAGAGACACTAGTTTTTAATGTTTGTTTTTACTTTTGGGTTTGCTTTTCCTAAGCTTGCATAATTGCCAACATGGCCAAGCACTGACTCTGCTTGGAATTCCAAATATGACTGCTATCATTTACCTAGTGCTCTTTTCTGACTTTATATTTTCCAAGAATCTCCATGGATGGACAAGGCTCCTCTTGCTTTCTGTTCAATCCTCCCTGCCAGGCTCAGGGAGGAAGAAATGACTGCTGAGAAGGTGAGCATAGGGAAAAAAAAAGAATACTCTTGTTTGTAAAAATGCAGAGATGAAGCAAATCCTACCAGCATGGTGTTATCAGAACTGTTTGACATATTACCCTCCAACAGTAACTAACTTATTTTGGATCTGTTTTTGGCCTGTTAAATAATAGTCAAAACACCTTCAAAGTGAAAACTTCCTTCATTCAGCTGGTAGCCTGTTCTGAAAACCACAATAATTTTTTATTTAATCCAGATCTCTTCCTTCTGAATTATGATTTTATCAGTATTCTACATGTGTTGCAGCTGCTGCCAAACTTTGTTGTTCTATCCAACCTGCAAACCAACCAGAGAAATTTATTTAATGTGCTTATTTCCCATGCTTGTTTTGGGTAACATTCAAAGGTATTAGACCAAGGAGCCTTGTGGATCCAGCCCTGTTGTCTAATGAAGTTTATATGATTGGGAAATTTTGGTTTTTTCCTCTGTGCTTTTGAAAAACACACCAAGAATGAATCTCTCAAACCTCTGAGTGCTGTAATTTCACCTTGTCTAGTTCTAATCTTTTATGAAGCATCACTTCCATCTAGAACTGCATTGCCCACTGCTAAGTACTCACTAATTTAATATTTTATGGCTACATGTATAATGATTTCTCCTGTCATTCTCCCTTATGTTGTTTCCCTGAGAGGTGTGTGGCTGTATTTCTTTCACTATGAAACATAGATGTTTTCACTTCTACAAGTGCATTTATTTTTTAATTCTGATAAGTATCTAGGGGAAAATACCTCCTTTTTCTAATCTTGAAATCTTAGCACATAAAAACACACTTCAACTGCATCAGCTGAGGCTGAAGGCACATCACACCATGCTGAAATGCAACATCTCCACTGTCAGACATCACCTAGATTATTGGTTTATGAGTTTTATGAGGTACAAGCATCACTGAAAATTCATTTGCTTGCTGCACTTCTATTGGCATCTCAAAAGGAAAACATCTTGCAATAAGTTCATTATGATCAGCTTGTAAATTACAGCAATGTTTTCCTAATTACATGGGTGACTTTTCTATAGCAGCTTCTTTGACACCAAAGTGCTGTTTCCCATGTGTGACTGATGGCATTTGTTAAAGGTTTAGACAAAAGCCCATCAAACTAGAAATGAAATATGGGAAAATACACCATTATACAAATAAATCACTATTTAATTCCAGCTTTATATCTCTTTTGGTTCTATTTTGCTGCCTGCCCAGAACATAATCTGCACATCATGAGGATAACCAGCTCATTATAGTCTTTTGATCAGTTAAGAGATTAGTGCTTCAGCAGGACAGAGCTTTTCAATTATTAAAACATGCATGAACAAAGGAGACATTCCTCATCATTGTAAATAAACTCTATTATTTAGGGCAACCTTCAAAGAGAAAAAGAAAAAAAGCTTATTCTTAGAATCCAAAAAAGCTGCTTATGTCCTTTTTATCCTGAGAAGTTTGGCATATGGGTCTAGGTATCTTTAATTGTTGGGGAATGGCAGTAATGAAATGAAAATGGAATTTCAGAAGGCATGACAGAGGTGTCAGATCAACAGGCAGCAACTTCAGGAGAAAACCTTCATGGCACCAGGTACTCTCAGTAGTCCTGCCCTCACTTATTTTCTTCTTATCAGAAGGATTCTGGTTTATAACTGTTTTGTACAAACAAAAAAGTCTCTGCTCTTCACTTAGCTCTTTACTTTTGCTCTTTACAAAGTCTTTACTGCAGCCCATTGAGCTCTCTGGTAAATACATGAAAAGCAGCACAAGAAAATGATCATTTTGCTTCAAGTGATAGAAGAATATGGCAAATTATTTACAGAGCTTGTCCCCCAGTATAATAAATGGGTCTGTAACCCTTAGCAAGTCAGTGTGCTATGAGGAGTACAGCAGTGGCAAGGACAGAGAAAGTGAAATATGGGGCAGAGACAAAACACACACTGAACCTCCACAAAACCCCCTAGCACAGAAATACAAAAGGAAGAGGACATTTAACTCCAAAGTGCTGAACAGCCACAAATTGAACACTAGGAAAGTCTGATAGAAAGCTCCATTTAAAGTACAGAGCAAATAGTTATTTTGGGTTTGTTTGGTTTGTGGTTTTTTATTTTTTGTTTGGGTTTTTTTTATAAGCTTTGTATTTAATGGTTTTACTGAAATTTTATTGAAATTCAATTTTAGCCTGAAAAGCTCCAGCTAAAAAAACACCCATACTGGAAATTGTCTATTTATAAATTTTAAAACACAAAATGTATTATTTTGCTTTTTCTTAATCAAATGATAGCTCAGCACTAAATATAGCTGTATTGAAATTGAAAAGCAAAGAAAACAAAGAATTTAGCATAACCCAGAACTAATTGACAAGAATTAAATCATCATTATTTCACACACACAAAAAAAGATATATATACACATTGCAAGACATTCACCTTGAAAGCATTTAAACACTCAAATGGTTTAACACCAAGCTGAAAAATCATTCACAAATGAAGAAGAAAAGACTTACCTGTCTAGTCCTTCATGCCTTTGTTTTCCAGCATCTCAGAGAACAAGTTTCTCTGCACACTGCAGTTTTGCTTGACACACAGATCCCAAATAGCAAACTCAACTTACTTCCTAATTTCTGTGTATCAAGGAGGCAGATGGATGTGAAAGAGCAATTTTGTACCAGAAATAGCATCCTTTATGTACATTATCAGCACCATTTTCTATGCAGCAGCATAATCAGAATTAATTTGTTAGATTAGCAGTGAAAAATTGAGCATAATTTCTTATCCCTGTTGGAATTTGTGTCCATGGAGGAGCCACCAACTCTCTCTGCTTAAGAGGTTAAATCACTCCTGCAGGTAGGCAGCCAGAATTCAACAACAGTCACAGACAAATCCCCCCCACAAGCTCCCCCCTCAGCCTGTGCCTTTTATTTCCTAGGTTAATTAGCAACTCTGGCTGAAATTGTTCTCAGCTTGAGCAATTGTCACCCTAGGGAAGGTGTGATACATCTGTGATGCCCTTTTCTGGTTGAGGAGGGAAAGTGAGGAAGGAGAACAGGGAAGAAAACAAGGTGTGGTGGAAATGCAACCATCACCTGTGTGCTTAGGTGACAGTCCCACCTGCAGCCTCAGCTCTTCCCTGGTACTCACCACTTACTTGTAGTCTTCAGGTTCTTAAAAGAAATGGCCATCACACTAGGCAAGTTTTGCTGAATCTTCATCTTTTTTTTTTTCTCCTGCTAGATGGTTGCAACAGGGTTGTCTTGGTCAAAAAGGGTGTTGAGGTTCCACTGGGGCTGACTTGCTCTGTGAGAAAGGAGGAGCCCTACCTCACACAGAAGGTTCTGTTGCCCTTACAGGGGATTGCCCAATCTTCTTCCCATACTCCCACTTTTCTGGAAGATACTTAAGTCTTCTGGAAATTCTCTAGATTGCGGGAGAAGCCTCAGCAAAACCTTCTCACTCCTTTTAACTTTAAAATTACCTGGCAAATGCCCTTTTATATAAAGAGAGATAAATTCTACAGCATTTCGGATATTGTAATATTGTTATTNTAAATAAACTCTATTATTTAGGGCAACCTTCAAAGAGAAAAAAAAAAAAAGCTTATTCTTAGAATCCAAAAAAGCTGCTTATGTCCTTTTTATCCTGAGAAGTTTGGCATATGGGTCTAGGTATCTTTAATTGTTGGGGAATGGCAGTAATGAAATGAAAATGGAATTTCAGAAGGCATGACAGAGGTGTCAGATCAACAGGCAGCAACTTCAGGAGAAAACCTTCATGGCACCAGGTACTCTCAGTAGTCCTGCCCTCACTTATTTTCTTCTTCATTATCAGAAGGATTCAGGTTTATAACTGTTTTGTACAAACAAAAAAGTCTCTGCTCTTCACTTAGCTCTTTACTTTTGCTCTTTACAAAGTCTTTACTGCAGCCCATTGAGCTCTCTGGTAAATACATGAAAAGCAGCACAAGAAAATGATCATTTTGCTTCAAGTGATAGAAGAATATGGCAAATTATTTACAGAGCTTGTCCCCCAGTATAATAAATGGGTCTGTAACCCTTAGCAAGTCAGTGTGCTATGAGGAGTACAGCAGTGGCAAGGACAGAGAAAGTGAAATATGGGGCAGAGACAAAACACACACTGAACCTCCACAAAACCCCCTAGCACAGAAATACAAAAGGAAGAGGACATTTAACTCCAAAGTGCTGAACAGCCACAAATTGAACACTAGGAAAGTCTGATAGAAAGCTCCATTTAAAGTACAGAGCAAATAGTTATTTTGGGTTTGTTTGGTTTGTGGTTTTTTATTTTTTGTTTGGGTTTTTTTTATAAGCTTTGTATTTAATGGTTTTACTGAAATTTTATTGAAATTCAATTTTAGCCTGAAAAGCTCCAGCTAAAAAAACACCCATACTGGAAATTGTCTATTTATAAATTTTAAAACACAAAATGTATTATTTTGCTTTTTCTTAATCAAATGATAGCTCAGCACTAAATATAGCTGTATTGAAATTGAAAAGCAAAGAAAACAAAGAATTTAGCATAACCCAGAACTAATTGACAAGAATTAAATCATCATTATTTCACACACACAAAAAAAGATATATATACACATTGCAAGACATTCACCTTGAAAGCATTTAAACACTCAAATGGTTTAACACCAAGCTGAAAAATCATTCACAAATGAAGAAGAAAAGACTTACCTGTCTAGTCCTTCATGCCTTTGTTTGTACCTCAGTATATCCACCAAAATATTTTTGTAAACTTTCATTTACTTCTACAAAGCCAGGAAACATTTGCTTTATTCTTTTCAGTTTCTATTTTTTCTTGTACTTGTACTCTGTATTTTTCTTCTTCTCTAGTACTTATGTGGAAAACATAATTTAAATATGCTTTCACAACAGTTACAAGTATAAAGTAGGAAATAATTTATTTTCCCACCACCGCCCCCAGTGTCAGAAATGGACAATCTAGCCAGGAATAAATACTTCCAGATCAACCATTGAGGAATACTGAGAAAGAAATGAGTGCACAAGACAGTTACAGAAGTGGATAAAGGGGGAAAAATTCACTAACCTGGGCAGTCAAACTGCAGCAGATGTTGAGATCTGAAGGGAGATAAATGCAAAGATTAGAAAAGCAAGTAAAGCATGGGGAGCCACTGAAGATCTGGGGTCTCAGAGATAACTGCTTAATAATTACATTGGACCTTTACAAAACCAGTGCCTTGTTAGTCTTCAGCTGGAGACAGAAATATGGTGGATTCAGTGGATGAGAAAGGTAACAGTGCCACAGGTGACAGCTATACCTACTGGTTTGATCTTTTCGGATTATCTACAGCAGAGAAGTGTCTGCTTGACTCAGTTATCTGTTAGTACTGGACATAAAAGATACTATCCTATAATTACAAAAACTAACAGATTCTAGGAAATAAAAGATGTAGAAAACTTCAGACAAATGACAGACGAGAAGATCTGAAGAAATGAACAGGTTTCTTGCACAGCAGCTCATAAAAGCAAATTAATATAGTGATGGAGATTGATTTTTTTTTCCAGTTTGAGTAAAGAATTCCAGACATACCAATTAGATACTAAACAGTATTTTACACAACATTTTAAAAGCAGCAAGTTTATGACATAATACAAATGGTTCAAAAAGCAGAAACAGTACTTACCTTTCAAGAACTGACTTTATTCAGGATGTGTTATGTGTATGCATTTTATCATGGGTTTGCATGTATTTTATATGTTTAAGTTGAGAGATTTTTTGGTTACTAGAGTCCATAATACAGTATACACCACACTTTTTCATGCTTTGCACTCAGACATAAAGGACAGATTTACATCTCTGCTTCTATTTCTCTCCATTAGGGAAGCTAGTATGATTGGACTCAGAGAGAGGTGAAGGATTAAGACAGAATGCATCACCCAAAGAGCTTCCTATTGCAACGTATATAACTCCCTTCTGCCGTGGCTCTTTGAGCCTGTCCCGCTGCAGAAAAGAGAAAGCAGTTACCACTGTCCATGGGGAGATTACAACAATTTAAATAAAGATTTTCCAAACAAGGAGTCTAATCTAGAGGTGTCACACCTGATCATATTTAGGGGAGGACCGAAGAGTTGCAAAAATATTGATAAGTAATGTTATAGATGATGAATTAGGGTCTTGTTGAGCAGAATGACATGCATCCTGACTACACTACAGCTTGTCCCAGTTCCACAGCTCAGATCCGCTCGGAGAATCTTGGGCAGTTTCTGTATCCCCCATATTTTCCAGGAGAATTCTTTATGACCCAAAGCTTTTGCCTGGGGAGGATGCAGTTTACAAGTGGAAAATGGCTATTTTTTTTAATGGGCAGAAAAGAGAGACTGTTTTGTCCTGAATCAATAAGGCTTTTCAGAAACTGAGTATACATAAGTGAATACAAGTTTTCAAAGTACACAGCAAGAATTTCAGGTTAAGTTCCTAGAAAAACTGGCTACAGAGGATCTTATGAGTGGTTTGCTCTTTGCTTCTCCAAGTTCATCACCATTTTTATGGGCACATGTTCTAGGGAGCCAAGGTTCTAACACTGAATTTTTACAGCAGAATCTGATCTCTTTCTAACAAAAACAAGGCATATCACTGATAGAGAATGAAAAATGGGTAGGGATAAGACAAAATAGCTGGCTGTTGAAGAACAGAGATGAAGGACAAACCATCCTGGTTCAAAGCAGTNGGTTTAACACCAAGCTGAAAAATCATTCACAAATGAAGAAGAAAAGACTTACCTGTCTAGTCCTTCATGCCTTTGTTTTCCAGCATCTCAGAGAACAAGTTTCTCTGCACACTGCAGTTTTGCTTGACACACAGATCCCAAATAGCAAACTCAACTTACTTCCTAATTTCTGTGTATCAAGGAGGCAGATGGATGTGAAAGAGCAATTTTGTACCAGAAATAGCATCCTTTATGTACATTATCAGCACCATTTTCTATGCAGCAGCATAATCAGAATTAATTTGTTAGATTAGCAGTGAAAAATTGAGCATAATTTCTTATCCCTGTTGGAATTTGTGTCCATGGAGGAGCCACCAACTCTCTCTGCTTAAGAGGTTAAATCACTCCTGCAGGTAGGCAGCCAGAATTCAACAACAGTCACAGACAAATCCCCCCCACAAGCTCCCCCCTCAGCCTGTGCCTTTTATTTCCTAGGTTAATTAGCAACTCTGGCTGAAATTGTTCTCAGCTTGAGCAATTGTCACCCTAGGGAAGGTGTGATACATCTGTGATGCCCTTTTCTGGTTGAGGAGGGAAAGTGAGGAAGGAGAACAGGGAAGAAAACAAGGTGTGGTGGAAATGCAACCATCACCTGTGTGCTTAGGTGACAGTCCCACCTGCAGCCTCAGCTCTTCCCTGGTACTCACCACTTACTTGTAGTCTTCAGGTTCTTAAAAGAAATGGCCATCACACTAGGCAAGTTTTGCTGAATCTTCATCTTTTTTTTTTTCTCCTGCTAGATGGTTGCAACAGGGTTGTCTTGGTCAAAAAGGGTGTTGAGGTTCCACTGGGGCTGACTTGCTCTGTGAGAAAGGAGGAGCCCTACCTCACACAGAAGGTTCTGTTGCCCTTACAGGGGATTGCCCAATCTTCTTCCCATACTCCCACTTTTCTGGAAGATACTTAAGTCTTCTGGAAATTCTCTAGATTGCGGGAGAAGCCTCAGCAAAACCTTCTCACTCCTTTTAACTTTAAAATTACCTGGCAAATGCCCTTTTATATAAAGAGAGATAAATTCTACAGCATTTCGGATATTGTAATATTGTTATTACAATAACAATGCCCAAGAGCTTTCCTGACTGGCAAAACCACTAACATTAAAACCAGAAAACATGACCACACCATGCTCTGGGTTTTGTGTAACTCTAGTTCCCTTTAGACCTCACTAAATGAGTTTATTAATTGCTTTGATCATAAAGAAGACTCTGCAGTGACTTATGTGTATTCCTTAGAATACAGTTTTGAATAATAAAACAAGCAGCCAGGATTTCTGATGCCTATGGAAAAAAAATAAATTGATATATTTGCAGAATTAATTCCAAAATTAACATTTGAGGCTGTTAAGAAAATCCTTTTTCTACCACATTTGCTGTTGCATTACCAGCATAGCTGAAGCTGCTGGCACATGTTAGCCAGAGAATTCAAAGCAGAATGGAAAAAAAAAGAGTGAGCTCTCAATGCCTGTTTATCAAACCAAGCTAGTAAGAAAGCAGTAGTCATTTTGTAGGCAGGTCTTACTCTTTTGAAGCTCAATAATTCATCTAGAATACTGTAGCCTTAAAATAGCACTCTACCTGAACAAAGGAGCTGCAAGCCCTTGTGGTAAACACTTGCTGTCTCTTGTAGTAGTGCTGGTACAGAGTGGCCCCCTGGCAGACAGTAAACAGTACACAGCCTTCTTATTTTTTTTTTCCATAGGTAGGGATAAAGATCCAAAGGAAACTCTAAGGTAGAGTAAGCACTGAGCAGCACTGGGGCTTCTCCTGTGCTCCACACAAACCCACAACACTGAAATCACTGCAGTGATACAGGCAGTGATAATTCAGACCAGGTTTATGTGACTGGAGTGTGCCTGCATCACATACACAGCAGGGCAAAAACGAGGTAAGGGGGGCATGAAGAAAGATGATATAAAAACTTTACTGATGGGAACTAAAAAGTTCTACAAGCAAAGCATGTCCTGGGAGAGAAGAAGAGCTGTAGCTGTTACCAAAGAAAGGACAGAAAGCTGATGCACTGCTGGACTGCATCCCTGTAGCCAAGTATCTTGTGCAGAGGTGGGATGAAACCTGGGCTTGCTTTTCATTCCATATGCAGACACACAGAGCAAAGCAGCACACACAGGCTGGCTCTCTGGGTGTCAGCAGCCTCTCACTGGGACCCTGCTCCTCCTGATAAAGTTGGACTCACCTGTGATTTTTGATTTGGTTTCACTTGGCTTCTCTGGAATTGCAATCCCAAACCCACATTTTAGCTGTTCAACATGCAGCATGTTCCAAGTCACTTATATTTTTCCCACCCACCTAGTACGTTTGGCAAGGGATGATTTTTCTGGAATTTAAATGTCTCTGAGTGTGCAACTCAAATAACAAATGCATTTGCAGACATTTTCTGCCAGGTTTGCTCTGTCTTTGTGGCTGCAGTGAGAATTCCACTTGAATAAAGCAGAGATAAAAAATACTGTTTGGATCAGAAAAAAAAAATAAAGTAATTGTGGTTTCAAGGCAGTGAAGTTATGAAATACAAACAACTCCACTGGTCAAGTTTTGAGTGCATCTCAGTATTCGCCTCTGAGGAATAGCATTAGCAACCCAGTGCCATCTGGATTTTAAACCAATGTTCGTTGCTTTTGGAGCCCAGCAGAAGAATGGGTTTTCTACCCACAAGTCCTTCCATGGTGAATGCCTTGATTTAATCAGGTTTTGGTGATCTTCCCATTAATGCTACCTTGTCTGCCCATACAGAAAGCCACAATTTGTGCTGTAACATTGTTAGTGGTCTAACCTGTCTACTACGTAGACCATCTCATTCAAACATGTTAAATTCCTGGTAAGTTTGGGCTGATTTCTAGGCAGCAGAATAAAGCTCTTGCTTTAGATGTGGAAAAATGTACTTGCTGACAGGTTAAGGGACGTGACTGTTCACACAGTGTCAGTGACAGAGCTGGGAGACAACTCAGAAGCTCCATGCTTCTTAATCCCTGGGCTGTGGTACACCATCTGCTGTACATCACCACTTGCTGTACAACTGTATCTGAAAAGTACTTTTTTTTTTGCCATCACCATTCAGGTGGCTCATGAAGTTATGTGCAATGGAAGAGAGAGCATCCTCGGTGAGGCCAGGAGCTAGAAACCTTACAGACCTAGCTGGGTTCCTCAGGGTTTCTTGTCCAAATCACAATTTCATGTTGGCACCCTTCCAAAATGTGTTAACATTAGTATAGCCCTTTGTTGTGGCCAGAAGGAACATTAGTGTTTGCTCCCGAGTCACAGAATCACAGAGCCACAGAATGTTAGGGGTTGGAAGGGACCTGGAAGATCATCTAGTCCAACACCCCTGCCTGAGCAGGATCACCTAGACCAAGTCACACAGGACTGGGCTGGTTGTAAACTCATTTCTCTGTTAAAAACACAAGATATCAGAATTCCATTGCACCCGCGTCAGAGAAAGAGAAAAACATCCTACTTTCAAATACAAATCAACAACGACACAGCACCCAGTATTACAAGGAGAGACGAAAAACCAATAAACCAACTCATGCTTTCGTGCAGGGGACGACTGCTCGTGGGACTCCCTGCTCACAAGTACCAGGAGCATCGCTCCGATCTCAGGCAGAGCGGCGGCAGCTCACGGCAGCGGCGGCGGGGCCGGCAGCAGGTGGCGACCGCGCTCCGCCTGCGGCTGCTGAGGCCGCGCTAGGCCCCGCTCGGCCCCGCGGCCAGTGCCGGTCCCGCCGACAGCCGGAGAGAAACTCCCGCCGAGGCAGTGCCGCGGAAAAGGCTGCCTTTTGCACAGGGTGTTCCTCTGGCGCTGTGGCAGCCTCCGCCCCGCTCCTCCCTCCCGCTGTCTGTGGCGCAGGGGCATTGCCCCGGTGAGCGGCTCAGCCGGGAGCCCCGCCCGTGTGTGTGGGAGAAACCCAAGATTTAGCTAAACTTCAGAGCCTCTGAACTCCTGAACAAATATTTCCTGTTATCTCAGACCTTTTTTTCAAGTGTCTGGTTTTTGTGTAGAACTTTTGTCTAGGTTAGTGATGGGAGCACCTAATCCATGGGGGGGACCTAGTTTGAGGACATCCAGGCTCAAGATAACTAGAGCGAGGCAACGCTCCAGTCCCAAAGCAGGAGAGCCAGTGCCAGCTCTCTTGTTTATTGTGTGCCTGGAATTGCTTCCAAAATCTGCAGGAGCCAGGATACTTGTTGCTTTTTTCTCCAACTTTGCCCACTGGTGACTACGAGTGGCCAAACAGGCATCATCCCTTACATGTCATTCTGCAAACACTCATCTACCCAGGGATGCCGAGGAACACATTAATGAAATAGTATTATTAAAAACTAAGGATGTCAGGGGTATGAGGGAGTCTTTTAGCTACAATTTTTGTCCAGTGTGCCTTTCAAGTGGTTTCACTTAGTTTTCCAAGTAGGAACTGAGTTACTGGAATGATGACACCACGGACACCACTAACAAAATTACCTTGCAGGGTATGAAGTGACTCAGAATCCTGAACGAGTTGCTGCAATTCCCTTCTAGCAGAAGGAACAGGCTGCAAACCCAATTACAGTTGCAACCTCTGGCTGGCAAACTGCAGCCTCATTAGTAATCCTGGCAAGACGGATGAGGTTTTTAAATTGCTGATCCTCTTGTTAGCCCCTCAAGTGTGTGACTGAAGCACTCTTTCAGGACCCCTTTGTGGAAGTGAATGTCGTAAATATATTTCCTTTATAGGCAAACAGATGCTCTCTGTCTGTGGGGCTATCAAACTGGTGCAGCCGCAAACACACGACCCACTTCAAAATAAATGGGAAGTGGTTAAACCTGCCAAAAATTAAGATGTAATGAGAACTGTAAATGCATAAATTTCCTTGTGTTTTCCCTGTGAGCCAAGACACTTCCTCTCCCCACAAAACTGCCTCTTCAGTGGTGTGGATGCTCTACAGAATTCTTATACATGACAAAGATGCTGTTTTGTTGTTGGGTTGGGTTTTTTTTTTAATTAAATAATATGTTAATCTATTAATGACATATTAGCCTGCCATGTATTAACATTACATATTAATATGATAGTGATAAGCCACTATCAGTTGTTATCAGACACGCAGCAGATGGTCCTGTTCATGGACACTATAGTGTCCACTAATACAAGCAAATAATATCATGATTAAAACTTTTAATTTAATCTATAATTAGGAATAGGTCTGCCACAAGTGCCCACAAGCACTCCCACGTGTGTTCCTCAGACCATGCATGAGTGATGGATGTAATGAAGGCGCATTATTATCTCTTAACTGTGCCTCGAAGCTAAGAAGGTAACAAGATTTTTTTTCCCCTGCTGGTGGAGCAATTGAGTAGGAAAAAGAGTAATTAGGATAAGAAAGGCAGGATAACAAACCTAGGTGCTATTACAGCAGCAAGGAGAGAATCATCACTGGCAGTCAAAGCTCATGGTGAGGGATGGGTACCTTTGGTTTCAGTGATTGCCCTGAGAACACATCCCTGTTAGTACAATCTGTAGGGCTCACATCCATGTCCATATGTTAGGGTCTGGCCAGGAGAGCCCTAACAGGACAGGGCAGTGGTCATCCAGGGTTCATAACTATTCAGACTTCATTCCTTCAGGGAGTTTAACCTCATTCTCTGGCTGAACTATCAGTTTGAAGGCTTTCAATGCAGAGTAGACACAACTATTGGGCTCTAAGAGTTAACATGTTCAATATAATGTAAGGACAAGTTGCACATTTTCTCATAGCTATTTTAAAGGGGTCTGTTCTTTCCTTAGGTAGGTCTGGGAAAGCTGTGTGGAGCATCCAGGCAGGCTGCTTCCACATCCACTGAGCACACTAGTAGCACTTAAACATGCTTCCCACTAATTGCCCACAAATTATGAAAGACAAACAGTTCTACAAATCTTCTCAGATCACATTGCCCCTGATTAGACTCAGGAAGAGTTTCTCTGCTGAGGAGAAAAAAAATCCACATCATGAGGTTAGCCTGTCATGGGCTGTAAACCAGGTGTGTGTACCACACCACTCCAAACTGTTTCTCCTCTGTTCATTAGCTTACGGGCCTCTGGGTGGCTTCTGCTTTGAAATAATTAATTACTCAAACTCTGCCTACATCTCTGTTTTCAACAACAACTAACCCCATTGTGTTCCAAGGACAAAAACCTTTGGTAACGGCCAGGACAGATGGCTGAAGCCAGGCAAGACACTTCAGAGGTGTGCCACCTTGTGATCTTTGATATTTTAATTGAAATGCAACACTCAAGGACGTTCTTGTTGCTCGAAAACCTCATATTTCATTATTTTTGAATGCCTTAGTATGAAGAAAAAACTGGAAAACATGACCCGACTGCAACCTAAAAGCTGAAAAAATCCCAAGAATATGAACTATGTCATTTAATAAAAATCTTGTTTGAGGACTTATTATTTCTCTTTGGGTGTTTTTTTAACATGTTGGGGATGGAAACACTGCAGTGTTATTCAGCCAATATCCCTGCTGGAATGCTCATTTCTTTCCACAGTGATATTATATAAGCCCCTGTCTCAAGGGAATGTGTAACAGTGCAGTGCCAAGATGCTGTGCTGAGATGTTTGTGCCTTCATGCTTCCTTTTCTGCAGGGCTCTCTGCCTCTACAAAGATGTCTGAGTGACTTTCTCTCTTTCTCTGACCTCTTTGAGCTGCTTAATCATTACAGTCTAATGTATTCTGAATTTCCTCTTGCTAGCCCGTTTTGAAAGCCTTACATGTTTCCAGTTGGTAAAACTGCCACTGGGCTGCCCCTTCTCTTCCTTTAACACTGATCACCAGCACTCAGGAACAGATAGATGCCAGGGAGGCAGGTGATCTTTCAAAGGTACCTAGGAGGAGATGCCTGGAGGCAGACACAACCACTTGGAAGCAAACAGTCACACCCCGTGGTGTTCTTGCTTTGGGGAGGGAGGGGAGGGAGAGCTGAACATCAAAGTGCAATGGAAATGTAAAATCCTTACTGCTGATTCCTCCTTTCATCTCTGCTTTCTCTCCTGGCAAGGTGTTGCAGGCAGTGCTGCTTTCCATGCCACTGAACACATTCAAGCTTCCATGAATGTAAATGGAGCTCCTGGTTTTTATCCTTTGGAAATTCTAACCCTAACACTGAAAATACTTTTCCACCAGCAAAAGCAGCCACAAGCAGTCTTTCTAGGATAGAAAGACTTCAGACTCAAGACATAACAGGCTGGGGAAAAGCAGGAAAGTGAGGAGCAGCCCAGCCCTGGGAACTCCCCCCTAGGCTGGGTCAGTCGTACACTGAGCAGCAGGGATAGATCAGCTTCTGGGGCAGCTTTAGTGCAGAATCCTGCCTGTCCTCTGCACACTGCATCTTGCCCCAGCTTCAGCCAGTTTGTTTGAAAGATGTGGCAAACAAAACGTACTTAGTGCCCTTTGTGGGAGCTGGGAGCAGCACAGAACCAAGCTCAGGGAACATTTTGCTGCTGGAAGATGATGATTTCCACTCTTTTAGCTAGTTCTGTGCTCCAGAAAGCTTCAGGGGCTGCTCGGGTAGGGCTCGGACAGCAGAGGGTGGCAAAGCGCAGCTCACCAACAGCCTGGGGGTGCTGGTGGGAGCTGGGGATCCCCCCCCCTGCAGCCCGTGCGACTGAAAAGGGGATTTCATGGTCACTTCCAGTCTTGAGGCTTCTTCATCTATCAGGGGGGATCAAGATTGATCCCCTTAACTCTTGTTGCTGGTGCCATTGCTTAACTACAGACAGCTCCACTGTGCTCCTCTGTCTTGGCTTTCATATTCTGCTTGCTTTCTACTGTACACTCAATTTGAATTCACCTCCAAAATATATTGTATTTTTATTTCCTTGTACAGCCTCAACGTCTCTTGACTTCGGCGGGTGTTTGACTCCTTTTCTGTAGGAGTGGGAGCAATTCTGTAACATCTCTAACCCTTCCAATGCTCAAAATACAGACCAGTGATTATCATACAGGAGAAATCACAGTGAATAAAGGCTGTGTGTGCAAGTATATCAAAAACTGAAAAGTGACAGGAGCAGTATAATATCTAATTTAAGATCACAAGAACCAAACTGAAGGGCGTACAGATCTTAAGGCCAATTTTTAAAGTTTTATCCAGAAATACTTAATTACCTGGCACTGCACCAACAGGCAGCCAAAACCAATTATGTTTGCTTATTTCTGAAGCACTTTTTACTTTTCTGAACATACTCTTTTTTTCTCACCTTGAGAAAGACCTCTGTGATATGAGCAGTATCTCATGAACCCATGGTACCAACTGCTACTGGCAAGCATTTTGTGTCAGCAAAATGAGTCATGATTTTGATACTGAAGAAAAAAAATAAATCTGCCATTTCCAGCTTACAGTGAAGTCTAAACAGATACTCTGTAAAACTGTGTGTGTGTATGAAACAAATCTGGCTATAGCTGCCACAGAATATCAATAGTTACCATAGTTTATAAGAGGCAATGCTTGGTGATGCAATATCAGTTCTTTTTTATCAGTGTCCTCCCAAGAAGGGAATGTTCTGCAGTCTTTCTCATTTTGGAATATGATCTCTCTCTGAAGAGGTGAAATGAAGGAGCAGGTCAGGGAGGCACAGAAATTAGAGCAAGGAAAGAGGTATTAGCCCATACAGCTCATTAGTGCATCTCTAAAAGGCCACTCTGCTGTGCATTCCTGGGTGCTTCCCCACTGTACAGAAAAACCTGGAGCATGGAAATAACGAAGGGGAAATTCTAGTGCAGCAAGATCAGTTCTCTCTGCTTTGATCCAGCTATGGGACGAAGCAAAGCAGTAATTGCTGCCATTATAGAGAACAGATTTATTCACATTTCCCAGTGTTTCAGCTCTAGCTGTGAATGTCTAATCAGTCCCATTGCTAGAAAAAAAAATATTTTCCAGGCTCTTCTCAAATCTGTGTGTGATTGCAGTGCATTACCACATAGCCTCTTAACTCCACCCATCTCCTGGCCCACATCAGGGGAGGGCTGTGGTGAGAATTTGGAATGATGGAACAATGCAGCAGTGTCAGTGGTTCAGTAACTATTCCCTTCACCTCTCATAGCACAGAGGTGCATAACATGCAAAGGGAACTGTGCTGCTAGAAGTGTAGAACTCTGTATAATCCATTTTTACATTGCCATCTGTATTCCTCATTCCCTGTTCTCCATGCTTTGTTGGAGGGATAAGCACAAGGAGTGACTGCTACCTTCTGAAGCAAATGTCACTGTACAATGTGACACAGGTTTATACATTTACCCTGAATCTAAGGAAGCTGCACCTGCTTTTCTACCAATCAGTGGTGTTGTTCTGCCTTCATGAACCTGGAAATTCAAAGTCAGTTTAAAAAAGATCAATCAAATCTAAACACATGGTCAGGACAGTGGCAGGAACTGACAGTCATGCTCAGTGAATAGTGATGTAAATCCAAAGCTGTTCATGCAGTTACTCTGCATTTGCACTCTAGTGACAGGAATCAGTGTCTAGGAGCAAGACTCAACCTGAGCAAGTGAAGTGAGTGTTATTTGCAGCCAGCCAAATCCCATATACTTGCCTTATTCAGGTCTGCATTTCATTTGGTATGAGATTCCCATGAGTTAGGCAAAAACTGTTTGTCCCCTGGCTTGACATTTTTTACATCCACATATAAGAATTATACCCATAGAATTATACCCCCTGAAATCCACTGTCACTGTTAGAGAAGTTCTATCAAAATCTTTTATACAAATATCTCAATCTTTTCCCATCAAAACCATTTATTCTTCATGTATTTACAAAGTAAATTTTCCATGTAAAAGCAGCCAATAGCTCACAACCACATTTCCATTTAATCAATTTAATTATCATTCATTTGCCTCACCCAGGAAACATTTAAAGCAATTTTCCACTCTAATCATTTCAGCTAAAAGCTACAGTAGGGGCTTTAGATTTTAAAGACTGTCAAACCTCATCCTGCAGAATGGGAAATCTTATTTGTTAAACAAGACACACAACCATTATGAAGACCCTGTAATGGGAACAGGTTGTTCTGCCTTCAGAGGAAGGGAAATGAGAAACTGGAGAGGGACACTGGAATGGACAGTCCTCTCATTTCCACCTAGATGTCCAGTGTTCCCCCTTTCCCCCATCACCAGTGCTCCTCAGGTATAGTAACTGATCTGTCTTTGCCATAGACATTTGGTGGCAGAAGAGAGAAAAAACATTGTCATCATAACAGCCAGAATGAAAGACCTGTTTTCACAGATGAGTATTTGCTGCATTTTGGAATTAAAATGACACAACTACAGTGAAGAAAGAGCTGTGTTCTGTGGAGCAGAACCAACAACACTCTGAATATCTGATGAAAATATCCGTGTACCTACAAGTGAACAATGTAATCTGTGTGACACAGCAATGTCATCATGCTGGGGGAGATAAAATGGCTGTAAAACTGGAAACTCATCACTGCAGACTCAGCTTCTCTACAGGACACTGATACAACTCAATGTTTCATGAATAAAACTTCAGAAGCAACAAACCTATTAAATAAGAGTTTTTAAAAATAAAAATACAGTAGCAAAACAAGGACTTCTTTAGGACTCTGCTGCTATATTTAATGTATTAAAAGAACATTTCTATCCAGGACACAAATGAAGGAGAGCAGGAGATAACATGTTTGCCACAAGTGTTTTGCAGCTCGTGTCCTGCTAGATCATTCTGAATCATATCAGGACAAATACTTTCACCCTGAGAAGTTATTTGCTGGCCTCAAAAGTTCCCACTTGTGAAAGTTTGTCACACTGGTTTCATGCCACATTAGAGCTATCTGTGTGCCTGTCATGCCATTCGGTTTAAGTTTCTTTTCCAAGAAAAAAAAAAAAAGATAAAAGCTGTTTTTCATGTGACCAATGAACATCAGTGCACATAAATATTCTTATATCTCTAGAAACAGGAGCTAGCTTGGGGATAAGAAATCTTGTCATTTTCCTCCTTCACTATAGCAAGGATGCTGTCTGGAAAATAAAACCAAACTTCATGCACTTGTTAAAGGTTGGATGGGATTCTTTTTCTGTCTACACACTTAAGAGATTATCAGACTTTCAGAGGTCTAATTTTTGGATTTCAACTACTAGATGTAGCACTAGATGTTTAGATGCTGCTTACTGACACCTTTCTTACATGGCTTAAAGTCTTGCCAGGCTTTCATCACTCCTGTCTTGATGAATCCAGTGTCTTTTTCCTTCACACAAGTGGTCTGGTCCCATTTGTGGCTGTTCATAAAACTTCATTAAAATCCCCCTCCCACTCCCTTGGCAGTTTCTTTCTTTGCCTCTTTCCTGCAGCCTCCCCTTTCTATTTTGTATCACTCATACCCTGCTTGCCTCTATAAAACTACAAATGATCCCTACTACTAGCAGTGTGCTAAATCCATTTTTATTGTTTATAACTCCTTGACAAGGTCCTCAACAAACCCACAAAGCAATTTCACTATCTCTTTCTAGATCCTTTAAAACCAGCTGTTGCTAAAAGAAACTTGCAAAACCTGGGCTGCTGTTGAGCTGCATCTAAAGCTCTTCCTGAGCTTTTAGTTTCTTGTGTAGTAATTACTTGGTAAGGTCTTTAGGACAGGGATCTTTTTATTTTTCCTCTACATGTAAACAGCAGCTAGTTCAAGAGCATCCCAATCCCACATCAGCCTTCTAGAGAGCAACTTTATAAATCAATGCAGAGTGAACTTCCAGCAGTACCCAGCCAGCCAACATGATTTCTAACTCCTTTCCTTAATGTATGGCAATAAAAGGTTAGGAGAAAACTGTGGTAGTAAAAAATCTGTATCTTTTATATAGATTCCTCCCCCTTTTCCCACACGGGGAAGCTTTAATTCAGTCCAGATTCTCAAAAGGAAGAACAATCCAGTGCTCAGAATCATTAAAGCCTTCAGTGTCTGTTATTTACTTTGATTTTTGTTGCCAGTTTAAAGTTTATTTTGCATTACTGTAGGAGATTTTGTGTAGTCTACTTGGGGATTCATACAGGAAATGATGGGAGTGAAAGCCCAGAAGATGATTCTTACTTCAGCAAGTCAAATATTTATATGGTATCTCCTCTGCTGTCTGATGACAGCACTGTATGTAGCATTTTTTAGAGATGAGGCACTTTGTAACTGCCAGACTTGCATAATTTGGAAATTTCTGAATTCTCCTGTGTTTCATTACATTCCTGGGTTTTTTCTTTTTCTGTTGAAGTGGCAAAATACTTCTTCTAGGTTGATTGGCTCCTACACCCACTTTCAAAAACCAAACACAGTTGGGTGTAGAAAATACCAGCTCTCTTGCAGCAAAGCTGATCTCAATTTTATTCTTCTATTACTTTATTAATGTTCCAAATCCAAGACCAATTCAGTTACTCACATCAACTATTTAAAGTACTAAACCTTCACTAAGTCCAACTGAGAACCAACTAAGAAGTCTTCAGCAGCTGTTTAGGATGAACAATTCACTTGCTGATGTTTCTAATCATCTGGTTTCTGATCACACAAATAAATTGCTGAATTGCATATTTATCTATCACAATAAGAAGTGGATAAGGAGGTAGGGCAACCTTTGACATGTTCTTGGTCTCTAGGAAAACTGAAGGTGAAGGAGGGTTTTGAATGAGGGTCATGGCTCACACTATTAGAGCTGAATGGAAAGGACCAGGGACATCCAAACACCTTCTTCATTCAGCTCTGGGTTTTGTCAAGGCCAGAACATAGAGGTAAAGATCCCATGGTTTAAGGGACAACCACTTTACCTGAAGAACTTGCAATATATATTTAAAAACAAGATTTTTTTTTAAAAGTATATTTATTCAATATGAAATTGAGCTACTTTGCAGTTGTATTTCAATGTTAAAGGTTTTCAAAGACACATTGGAAATTAGGTTTACACTGATTTGCAACTCAGCTTCTATTTCCTTTATTGCCTTGAAGATCTCAGTTCTGATATTCTAAGAAAAAAAAAGAAAATAGAAAATTTAGAATTCTAGATGAGTACAAAATTAAAAGACTGTGAAGGACTCAGAGGCACCTTATTGAACATGCTTGAGATTCCTGCCCTGCTGTGGGAAAGATTCCTGCACAGTGGAAAACTTCATCAGAAAGAATCCTGAAAGCCAAGAGAAAGCAGCAGGTTCCAAAGCTTTTACTCTCTCTAGCAAGGAATCTGTGTCCCTGCTCCTGTGTCTCAGCCCTGGGGAGAAACCCAGCTCATGGGGTAAGGAGAATAAATCTACCCTTTACATTTCATCTCTGGCTCTGTGGTTGCTCCTGCATCCTGCCCCTTTCGACTCCCAGCCTGGATGAGGATTAATATTGCAGTGATTAAATCAGCACCATTGTTTAGTCTGCTCTTCGGGATTATTTCCCTTTTTAGTGCAACCAAGAATTGAATGGTATGTGAATTAAGACCAGGTTCTGTAAAGTTTTATACTGTATTAAACTTTATGGCAAACTTAGACCTCCTGTGCCAGTGGAAGTCTCCTGAATCCAATTGTGTCCAGTCCATCTGCAACTTTGGACAGACAGTAAGCAGAGATTTACTGAAAACACTTAGTAATGCATAGGAAAAAAAAAATGCTAAAAAACAGGATGATGTGGATATTTAAAGAATTATAATGAGTAAATTTGCTAGATACACAAAATAATGTAATATTTTAAGATCGTTTAATGGAGTCAGCAGAGTATCTTGGGGCAAAACATATTTGTGATGCAGTTAAAAGACCAATTTCTCTGGAGTCTTCAATTGTTATTCTTTGGGAATCATAGTATAGATGTAAGCAAAATGCTTCTCTGTCTGTGAATGCATGGAGCTCTAATTAAAGGATTTTTTTTATGTCTGTTGTTAGAAGAACACAGTTGTCAGTTGACATGTTTATGGAAAATGAGCTTATTTAGTTTATTGCCTTATTAAAGGAAAATTCCTTTATTCAAGTTATTTTGTTATGACTTAGAATATGTATCTCAGACAGCAATACCAGTTAATTAAACCACTGTGAAACTAGTGAGGACATAGAGTGCATTCTGAAGTGTGACTGTTGCCTGACTGTCCCTGTGTGTTGTTAAATATCTGTCTCATCTGGACAAAGTTCCTTATCTGGAATTCTGAGTGCAGATAACATTTAAAAGCTGATAAGAAAACAATGAAATTAGAAATAATAGAGGAAGTCACTGAGCTGACAGTAGAACTGCCTCTGCTTAAATGTTCTACAACATTAGACAAATTAGTCTTAATAATGTCTCCTTAAGCTTGTATTTTCTTTCCTTTTGAAAACTAAAGAGCTAAAAGCACTGTCCTCTGCTACCAGCAGATGACAATTAACTCAGAAAAGTCTTTGCTTTGGAATTGTCTGTGACCTTTCAATACAATACTTGAACAGTTGAATAGGAAAGAGAATTTTTATATGATGGCAGCTTATGTTCAGTATTCATGTGATACATTATCTAAAAAAAGCTGAAGATAACAAGCATCTGCTTAAGACTGTAAATTAGGCATTAAGTGTTACACACTCTGCCTGGATGCCTGTCTTATCTTTCCCCCAACAGGTTGGTAACTGTGGTGGTGTGAAAGCCAGAGCACATACACATCAGACAGTTAAAAGGACAGGAATTCCAATCCACTGATTATTTTTTGGATCACTGATATCTGCCACAGATCCACGTAGCTATTTAAATTATTTTTTTCATAATATCAGAAGAGTAAATAGGAACAGAACAACTGTATGTGCCATAGAAATGTTCAAAGCCTCTATTTTTGATTTTATTCCCATAGCTGTTCAATATCTGATATTCTGTGTTTGATTTAGCAACTGGTTTACCTATGTGTAGATCACAAACTTTATAACTGAAGTTGCTGAAGGGACTGGAAAAATGGTGTTTCCCAGTTTGTTTGTGGCTGATGTGAGAGCTGCTGTCAGGCTGCTGCCTCGTGGTGAATAATTCAGAAATGCCATCCACATGTGGTCTAGCCCAGTTGGAAGATACAGGGAGTGTAGCTTTCAGATTTATTTCAGATAAATATTGTTTATAAGGCACCCGTTCACAATTTGAATGCACTCTTTCTGATAAAAGACAACTCGAGAAAGATAGCTCTCAAAAAGTTGACTTGAATTTGCAGCCCTGGGATTCAAAGTCTAAAGTTACAGTAAATAGCCAGGTCTGGGAAACAGACTCAGTGAATTTTGGCATGACAGAATTAAGAATTATTTACATTTGAAGGGTTATCTGTAGGTCTTCTAGTCCAACCTGCTAATTAAAACAGGGCTAACCTTAAAGTTAGCTCAGGTTTCATAGATTTTGCCAGATTTTCTTAGATGGAAAATGTTAAAAGATTACTCTGATACTAGAAGGAAAATACTGCTTTTTGCACCTGTGGAACAGCAGTGAAGGAGGAGGTGAAAAGGGGATTTTTTTATAAGTTATCTACCAAGAGACAAAGTCTGCAACCTTGGATTTTTGCAAATTTTTCAGTAGTTGTAGAAGTGGAACAGAAAGTATTTTTTTCATGCCTATGACAAGCTACATTACTGTTAGCTATCCTGGAGAAGCTTCTCTGAGCAACTTCTGAATAAATCTTTCAAATTCACGGCTATTAAAAGAAATGACAAAAAGCAATGTTCTGCAAATTGGTTCCATTCTTTAAATGAATGCTTGATATTTAAGAAAAGACTTTGAGCCTGTGATTTATCACTTTGATGTCTTAAAAATATGATGTAAAACAATTTATTTCCAGCAAAACAGTTGTTGCAAGATTGCTGTAAAAGCTGCATCAAGTTGTTATTCTTAAATTAATCCAAATATCCAATATGCTGCCACTTACTTATAAAATTGCCCAATTACTTTAATAAGATTCACCACACGATTGAAGCTTTTCCTCAGAGCAAAAGAAAAATACAGAAATTGAAAGAACAAAGACAAGCGAGGAAAATAAATTGCTTGTGGAATAAAAGTTTGCTTACAGCTTCCAAGTTCATTTCTTGGTTGTGCTGTGAATAGCCGTTTGCAGCTAGTTTAGTTTCTTTTCCTATTTTCCAATCTAATACTATTTAGTTTCACAAATCAATGTGGAGAAATATATAAGACAATTGCTCTGATTTTTTCTTAGAATAGTATTAAATCACCACTGATTAAACTGAAACAAGCATGAGGAAAAAAAAAGAGAAGCTCCTCTTTCACTGGAAGGAATAAGAGGTAACAAGGATTATTTTTGCCAGATTTTTAAATAGGCTTTTAGAACACTGTGGTTGAGAAAGCTCCTTTTAGTGTGACAAACTTATCACTGATTAATACCATTTGTAACAACTCTTCTGCTTCTAGTGTCTGTTCATGTCCAAGAAGTTTTTAGTGTTCAATCTTGCTCCCTCTGTCACAATATTCTGATTTTTTTCATAGTTTTATTAATTTTTTTCTGTAAATTTCAATCCCTCACACTGAATTAATTACATTTTAAACATTGCTGAAAATACTTGGTTGTGTTGTAGGATTTTCTAGTGAATTATAATCACCAGCCCTGTAAAGAGCATTCCAGAATCAGTGCAAATATGGTCCCCTGGAGGACTGATACATCCTAGGGCACGTGCTAATCAGGCTAATGATTTCATATGTGCTATCCAGCTCTTTAAAAAGAAAGTTGTGTTCTAGAAGTAGGATATAATAATAAATGTCTGTCCTCAAATGAAAATGAATTCCTGTCAGATTTGCTACCCAAGTTTTTCATTTAATTCTTCACAGTGTCGGATTCTAGGCTTATTTCAAAAAGGATTTAATTTCCCTTGGCTGTGGGAAGCAATTAAGTCTCAAAAGATGTTAACAAACTGATCTGTTGACTTGACAGAAGTTGTTTTGAACGAGCTCCTTATTTGTGATACTCACAACAGTGGCCTGCTGATGGGGTACCCTGGCTCAAAGGAGCAAAAGCAGCTTTGCACAGGAGTTGGGATGTAGCAGCTGGGATGGTCTGGTGGGAATTAGACCTTCTTCCCCCAAAAAGGTGACAGGATCACCAGCCCCACTGGGGTGCATCTGCACCAGTGCACACAGCATGGGCAACAAGAAGGAGGAGCTGGAAGCCACTGTGCAGAAAGAGAACCATCATGGAAACATGGTGGGATGGTTTCCACACCTGGAGTGCTGTACTGGATCTCTAAACTCTTCAGAAGGCCAGGAAGGAGAGGTGGTGCAGTGGCCCTGCATGTGAGGGAGTGTTTTGATTGTCTTGAGCCTAAAGATGATGATGGGGTTGAGGGTTTATGGGTGAGAAGCAGGAGTAAGGCCAACAAGGCAGATACCATAGTGGGGGGCTGTGAAAGACCACCCAGCCAGGATCAAGAAGCAGCCAAGATCTTCTATATGTAGCTGGGAGAAGCCCTATAATTGCTACCACTTGTTCTCATGGAGGATTTCAACTTCCCAGACATCTGCTGGAGATACAGTAGAGCAGAGAGAAAACAGCCCAAGAGGTTGCTCTACTGTGTAGAAGGTAACTTCCAGAGACAGATGGTGAGGGAAGATTCTAAGGAGAATCTCCATCCTCTATTAGATGTGGGGAGAAGTGAGCAAGGAGAAGGAGAAGGAAGAAGTCAGGCACTGACTTCAGTGTGCCCAGGTGGCCAAAAGGGCCAATGGCATCCTGGCTTGTATCACAAACAGTGCAGGCAGCAGGAGTGGGTGATTGTCCAACTGAACATGGGCCACATCTCACCAGGAACTCAGCTTGAGTCCTGCCAGGGGAGGTTTGGGTTGGGTGTTAGGGAAAACTTCACTGGAAGTCTTGCAAAGCTCTGGATCAGGCTGCCCAGGGAAATGTCAGTCACCATCCCTAGAGGGATTGAAAAATGCAAGGGGCTGCCTCAGGGTGCCAGTGCTTGTAATGGAGTAAGGGGAATGACAGAACAAAACTGCACAGGATTGAAAAGATCTGACCTCTGCCTCAGCCACCAAACTGAAACTGCAACTTTGGCAGTTTGTCTTGGTGTTTGATATTAACACATTCTCTGCACTGACCTTCCAATCCAAAGACATTTCCTGGATCTCTACCACTTCTTTTTTTTTTTTTAACTTTTGACATTTCAAACATTGAAAACAGATTTATCTGCACAAAGTTTGCTGAAGCACAGCTATTTCTGAGCTGCAAGAACTCCCTTACTCTTGCTCCTATTGATAATCACAAGGCTTTTCTGTATTTGAAGTTACTATGGTTACAGCTGAACTGAAGTTGTGAGTTGCACTGCTGTTGTTATTGATAAAATTGGATATTTATCAGAAAGAACAGCTTCTGTTTCTCATAAAATAAAAGGATTTTGCATTAAGAAGCATAATTTATAAATACAGCAAGGTAATACATTTTATGCACTGGTTACAGAAGACTGCTTATAAATGTATTGCTAATTTAAATATTTTCATGCTTTCTTCTTATTCACCACTGAACTAATCTGTGAGTGACATGACAGATTAGTAGGGAAGGAGACTATAATTAAAATTGGAATTGTTCTTTTTAGAGAAAAATGGATAGGAAATATAAGTAAGATTTCTTTCATCTTACTTTGTTCCCATTTGATACTCTCCTCCTAAAGGTATTTAGGCCCATAAGCTATGAAATATATTAATAGTTCTAATCAGAAGTCTGAGGTACAATACTACCAGTACTTTATATAAGGGTCTCAGGTATTTTCTGAGCTCCCTTATGCTTTTTAAATGTAAGAACAAAATACTGGGTGCAGTTAGCTTAGGGACTGGAGTTTGCTGCTATTTCAGCTACACAGTTTTTACAGGAATTAACAACAAGGCAATTTGTTGGGGCATGTGTCAAAGGATAGCTTTTACAAACCAGCTGTACAGACACTGGTTCTGACTTGGGTACAACCAAAATCATCCCAGGCTTAACACCAAACAGATGTTACCTCAGTCCATGAAGTCAAGGAAGAAGTAACTTTGGATAATTCTGACTATTCATAGCACATTATTCTATCCAGAGAATCGTTTAAATGAACTTTCTTCCACAGTCGAGTGTCACCTCCCTTTTAATACTCTCATCCTGAACTATATCCATAGATTCTTGTAATAAATGAGGAAATGACTAGATGGTGGTTGGCAAAACAAGGTGAAAAGTGTTTTGCTGAACTCTTAAATGGGGTGGATGTGCTAAAGATGATGGAGTTCTCTGTTCTTATGCAGCTACTAGTCAACATTTCCATTACTGAGTTGCCATATGCAATAGAGGAGGCTTCTTGAATGTGTAATACTCTGCTGAGAGGAGACTGCAAACATCTTGAAGGACACAGAACTCCATATGGTTCTTGCAATCATTTAAAACCAACAAGGATAAATGCTACACTTTGAAATAATAACCATCATAGACAGAAGATAAGAAGTGAGCATTCAGTGCTGAAAGGGGTTTCAACTTTACAGCCCAAAAATGACTCTCAGTAGAAATACATGGGGGGAAAAAAGGAAAAACAGGATTTATCAATGTGTTCTACAGCATCTTTTCACTCTATTTCTTGACAGTGAGTGTGTACTACAGTAGCTGGATCTGATTTTGGGCACTGTATTTCAAGAAAGATAGGGACTGATAAGAGGAGATTAGAGGCCTGGAAAATGTCACTGAAAAGAGGAGACTGAAAGAAGTGAGACAGTTCAGGAAGGTGTCTGAAATAAGCCTTTGAATAGGCAAAATGTTGCTGGAAAGAAAAAGGGAATAACAAATGTGACAAATCATTCATGTCTCATTAGTGTAGGAATGGAAATTAGAGAAGTGAAGAGCAGGAGGAGAGATTTAGGTTAGACATTGAGGAATAACTGCATTTATAAATTAGAGACTGCTGGAGAACAGGGCAGTCTCCCCTGGGATTTGTGGAACCAGCATCACTTTAAAACCAGCTCACATGGTATCTGTCAGCAGTGGAACAGCTCATACTTGCTGTGTCTTGGGCCAGGCAAACAGAGGGACACAACAGAGACCAGAAATCTTCAGAGACAAGCAGAGCTGGGAAGAGGATCCAAGAACTGCAAGTGGAAAGGGGGGAAACATCTGAAATAAAAGTTTCTTCAGAGTGGGTGATGTGGAGTGTCTCCCAGAAGCTGCAATTACTGGGTTGTTTGCTTTAGTGTTTTGCTTCCATTTGAAAAGAGTTTGGGGTGTAGAGTTGGGAGGGAAAGCAAGAAGAGAAAGCTGCTTTCTTTGGAGTCAAGAAGAAGGAGAGAAATGTGTAGGCACCTTGTTTAATTGGCTTGGCTAATTACCAACCTTCCACTGGACTTGATGACTATTTTCTTTTCCTCCTATCATTACTGCAGGGACTATTAATGTGAGCCCAAACTAGTCACCTAAGAAGCAAAAGCTGGAAGTGGCAAATTGTTTTAGGAAACATTCTGTTGTTAATGCCAATGACATCAAAGAATGAGAGACCTAAACTTGGTCCACATTTAGCACATTAAAGCAGTGTTAGTAATCAAGAAAAAAACCTGAATATAGATACTGGTGATCCAGGAAAATCTCTTTTGCCAATAAAACTTCTGCCTACACACTTGAGCTGTTCTGGGCAAAGAAGACTTTTCCTAGTTAAAACTATAACTGCACTGGAAATAGATGCTTACCAGGATAGTTAAATATAACTAGCTAATTTAAATATAGTGATATCAGCAAATGTTCAGCTACCCACATCTCCTAAATAGTCTTCTGTAGAATAACACTTCCAAAACTCTTCAAAGATAACACATCAACAGAGATCACTCTGATATAAAATCTCCCAGGAGGACTGAGAATCTATTTTGGCTCTAAAAACTGATTTTTTGATTACACAGATTTTTAAGTGCCATTTAGAAATTCTTACCAGTAATGATGTCAAAGTTAAAATAAATGTCATTAAGGCAAAGTATAGTCACGTTATTTTTGTGTGAATTATCAGCAGTCATGTCAATGCAGAAGTATCTCATTTTCATTTCTGAAACATCAGATCATAACATGTCCAGAGATCCTCCTAGTCTCTGGGATTCCTGGGTAGGAGGGTTGAGTAGTTATGTACTGGAATGAGCACCAGGGATGTAGTGAGCTACCATCTAATTTTTAATCATACAAATAATTTAGGCTTTTCTATTAAATTCTATTTGAAAATAGCACTGCTTTGTCTGTGCAAAGAGAGAATAATGTTATCAACACAGAACACAGACAGCATTCTCCATTTGGAGGTTCTGAAGTGCGAGATGGATCTTGGGAAGGATTGTGATACCCTATTTACAGGTAAGGAAACTGAGGCATAAACCAGCTAAAGAGTCCTTTAATACCTATAGGACTTAATTGCCTGAATTTGAGCAGAGTGTAGATGTCCTTGAGGATGTCTCAGAATGATTTGCCCAACTTCCATTTACATTTAACACACTATTTTTTTCTGTTGTGCTGTAAAGCTAGAATTCAAATATATCATAGAACTCAGGGACAAGGAAGTGACTTAAATGATGCTGAAAGGAATCTTAAAATGGGTTACAAATACCA
This sequence comes from Ceyx cyanopectus, assembly GCA_013401355.1. NCBI lineage: Eukaryota > Metazoa > Chordata > Aves > Coraciiformes > Alcedinidae > Ceyx > Ceyx cyanopectus. The sequence goes on from VYZU01070763.1 coordinate 44,730, forward strand.
GCTACCTGATCTGGATGAGAGATCCACATGCAGCTCATGGACATCCAGATTTGTGCAAACTCCTGCCTGGAGAGAGTGTCCTAAATGATGCTGTGGATAATTACAAGCTTTAGTTGCTGATACAATTCTCAGTGATAAAGTTTGTGCAAGCACAAATCGAAGAAGATTTGAAGATTTTATTCCAGAGATGTAGTTCTGGACTCATTCTTGATCTGTTGAACACCAGAGTTCCAAAATTGTTCATGGCAAATGTGAATCCAGGATGCAATTTTAGTCCATTTTCTTCCACTTAGAAACCAGTATACTCTTTAAGATGTGTANTGTTGCAGGATGTATGAAGCAACATTTTGGGCACTGTATTTCAAGAAAGATAGGGACTGATAAGAGGAGATTAGAGGCCTGGAAAATGTCACTGAAAAGAGGAGACTGAAAGAAGTGAGACAGTTCAGGAAGGTGTCTGAAATAAGCCTTTGAATAGGCAAAATGTTGCTGGAAAGAAAAAGGGAATAACAAATGTGACAAATCATTCATGTCTCATTAGTGTAGGAATGGAAATTAGAGAAGTGAAGAGCAGGAGGAGAGATTTAGGTTAGACATTGAGGAATAACTGCATTTATAAATTAGAGACTGCTGGAGAACAGGGCAGTCTCCCCTGGGATTTGTGGAACCAGCATCACTTTAAAACCAGCTCACATGGTATCTGTCAGCAGTGGAACAGCTCATACTTGCTGTGTCTTGGGCCAGGCAAACAGAGGGACACAACAGAGACCAGAAATCTTCAGAGACAAGCAGAGCTGGGAAGAGGATCCAAGAACTGCAAGTGGAAAGGGGGGAAACATCTGAAATAAAAGTTTCTTCAGAGTGGGTGATGTGGAGTGTCTCCCAGAAGCTGCAATTACTGGGTTGTTTGCTTTAGTGTTTTGCTTCCATTTGAAAAGAGTTTGGGGTGTAGAGTTGGGAGGGAAAGCAAGAAGAGAAAGCTGCTTTCTTTGGAGTCAAGAAGAAGGAGAGAAATGTGTAGGCACCTTGTTTAATTGGCTTGGCTAATTACCAACCTTCCACTGGACTTGATGACTATTTTCTTTTCCTCCTATCATTACTGCAGGGACTATTAATGTGAGCCCAAACTAGTCACCTAAGAAGCAAAAGCTGGAAGTGGCAAATTGTTTTAGGAAACATTCTGTTGTTAATGCCAATGACATCAAAGAATGAGAGACCTAAACTTGGTCCACATTTAGCACATTAAAGCAGTGTTAGTAATCAAGAAAAAAACCTGAATATAGATACTGGTGATCCAGGAAAATCTCTTTTGCCAATAAAACTTCTGCCTACACACTTGAGCTGTTCTGGGCAAAGAAGACTTTTCCTAGTTAAAACTATAACTGCACTGGAAATAGATGCTTACCAGGATAGTTAAATATAACTAGCTAATTTAAATATAGTGATATCAGCAAATGTTCAGCTACCCACATCTCCTAAATAGTCTTCTGTAGAATAACACTTCCAAAACTCTTCAAAGATAACACATCAACAGAGATCACTCTGATATAAAATCTCCCAGGAGGACTGAGAATCTATTTTGGCTCTAAAAACTGATTTTTTGATTACACAGATTTTTAAGTGCCATTTAGAAATTCTTACCAGTAATGATGTCAAAGTTAAAATAAATGTCATTAAGGCAAAGTATAGTCACGTTATTTTTGTGTGAATTATCAGCAGTCATGTCAATGCAGAAGTATCTCATTTTCATTTCTGAAACATCAGATCATAACATGTCCAGAGATCCTCCTAGTCTCTGGGATTCCTGGGTAGGAGGGTTGAGTAGTTATGTACTGGAATGAGCACCAGGGATGTAGTGAGCTACCATCTAATTTTTAATCATACAAATAATTTAGGCTTTTCTATTAAATTCTATTTGAAAATAGCACTGCTTTGTCTGTGCAAAGAGAGAATAATGTTATCAACACAGAACACAGACAGCATTCTCCATTTGGAGGTTCTGAAGTGCGAGATGGATCTTGGGAAGGATTGTGATACCCTATTTACAGGTAAGGAAACTGAGGCATAAACCAGCTAAAGAGTCCTTTAATACCTATAGGACTTAATTGCCTGAATTTGAGCAGAGTGTAGATGTCCTTGAGGATGTCTCAGAATGATTTGCCCAACTTCCATTTACATTTAACACACTATTTTTTTCTGTTGTGCTGTAAAGCTAGAATTCAAATATATCATAGAACTCAGGGACAAGGAAGTGACTTAAATGATGCTGAAAGGAATCTTAAAATGGGTTACAAATACCAGCTACCTGATCTGGATGAGAGATCCACATGCAGCTCATGGACATCCAGATTTGTGCAAACTCCTGCCTGGAGAGAGTGTCCTAAATGATGCTGTGGATAATTACAAGCTTTAGTTGCTGATACAATTCTCAGTGATAAAGTTTGTGCAAGCACAAATAGAAGAAGATTTGAAGATTTTATTCCAGAGATGTAGTTCTGGACTCATTCTTGATCTGTTGAACACCAGAGTTCCAAAATTGTTCATGGCAAATGTGAATCCAGGATGCAATTTTAGTCCATTTTCTTCCACTTAGAAACCAGTATACTCTTTAAGATGTGTAAATGTAATCTAAAGTGATTTATTTTCTCATCTAAAGAAGATACCTTGAAAAAATACTGCTGAATTAGCATCAAGGACACAGGTAACTATACATTTTGAGACTGGTTTCTTCTTTTTTTTTCACTCTATTATTTTCCAAGAATAAAACAACAAAGTGGTTCAGAAGCTCAGTTTATCTACTTCTGCCTATTGAATCTGGCAGAGCTTCAGCTGATAATATTCTCTTAAATTTATATATAGTTTTTTTATTCTCAGGAATCCTCAAACAGATCACAAATGATGGGCCAAAACCACCCAAGTATGTTCTGTCCTAAAACCACAGATGCTAAGTACGTGATTAACAGGATCTCAACTCCACTCTACATGTATTATATGCTTCCTGGAGCTCTGCTAGAAATACAAATAAACCTCTCAGATAATCTTAAAAAGTAACAGAACTCTGCAAAATCAAATTCTTTTTTTTTTCCAGGATGCTTGAAGATGCTTCACAGTAAACCTCCATTCTGGGCCACCTTTCTCCTTAAAATACAGTTCCTTGATTTAGAATTTATCTTATCCCTCAGAAAAAAACCCCAGAATTTACAGACTTTTGTGGCTGAACTGCAAAAAAACTGTTTCAGATAGAAAAAAATTAAGTATTCCAATGTAATGTCTTATTCTCTAATTATAAGTCTTAATTAAAGGTTGTCTTTAGAGCAAGAGTGAAGATTTTGAAACCCTGCCAACTCCCACTGTTCTATGGTTCTGTGTCAGCTTCAAGGCATGAACATACCTTAAACTAATATTATTTTTATCTAGGGTTTTTTCTCTGTAACATATACCACTTCCCAGGATGGTGCAAAGACAACATGTTCATAATTACAGTACTAGAGGACTGTTTCAGAAGGTGTGAGAATAACATTTACAAAGTGGGAATAGCAGGAATAAGTCATTTTGTACACAGTGTAATGGCAAACAGAAAAGAGAGAAGAGAACACACAGGCTTTCCTCAACCAACAGAAAAACCAGGTGAATGTCTGCAGGGGTTAAGTAACTCACTGTAGGAATGGAAGAGAAAAGAGGGAGGGCACTTACAGTTCTCCATGGCAATCTGGAAGGTGAAAGTGGTACAGACTTTTGCCAGTGATGCTTTATATCCATATATCCCAGAGCCAAAGGCACTGTTGGTCCAAGGTGGATTTTCTCCTCTCTAACTTCCAGACTTGCTTACAACTTCTCATCACTAGGACAAAAAGTCTTTTAATAAAACTTCTCTGAGAATTCTCACAGAAAATAAATCATTTAGGGGAAGATGAGGATTAAAATATGCAAAAGGAGTACTATTTTGAGCCTTTTAATAGCAAGGATTCAAGATATTTAAGGAAAATGATAACAGAGCCCTACAAGACACCACTTAATAGCTAAACATATCTGCTTTTACCAAGAAAAAACTGTGACTAATTATACCATGAATATTCCCTGGGTATTTTGTTTTCTAGAAACTGCCCTGGCACCTGTGTCCACTTTCTATGTCTATTTACAGCATAAGCTTCAGCTGTAGAACTATTTTATAGATGTTAAACAAATAGGAAAAATAAGATATTTGAGTTTCTTCTGAGATTAATATGCTTATAGTCTTTATGCTTAGAGATTGTTTCACTATTTGGAATTTCATTTTAGCCAACAGATTATGCAACCTTGTATGGAAAGATCTTTGCAATGCTATTTTTGACACAATTCACAGTTGTGACAAATTTGTCACCATTCACAGTTCTCCAGCTACATCACCAAGAAGTTTATCTGAGTTGATTCTGTAGCTTCCAGGATGAAAGGATATCATTTAAGGTGATGTTTCTTGTATCACTGTATCATAATCTATACTGCATAGAATAACTTCTTTTTCTTTCTTAAGGTTTGGTCTCTGAAGTAGTGATTCTTTTCATAAAAGATTCCAGATGATAACTTCTTTTACCACTGTTTGTAACTCTTGGGTTTCCATTAATCTTTTTTTTTTCCTCTAAAAATATTAACAATCTTTAGCTTACAAATATTTCAGCTCACATAAAGCTGATCTCTTAGCTATGAATTTAACCTTCTGCCATCCAATTTCCTGAACACAAAGCAGCAGTTCAGCTCTGGATATGCACAGGCACTCATGCTGGAGGATGCAGCATTCAAGGTGATCTATTTCACTCTTAAGATTTCAGACCTGGGAATGTTTATCATTGCTTAGGTTTGTAGATAAAACTTTGCAAACAAATATAATGAACTTTCTGTGCCCTGGGGCACTTAGATGAACACCACATTCTAAAATCCCAATATCTTCAGCTGGAGTTGTGTGTGATTGAGACTGTATCATATGGTTGAACATAAAAAAAAAAAAAAGATATTTTTGAACAAAAAAGATTTACTTCTAGTTTCACTTTCATTCCTTTTTCATTGTTCTGTCTTCACAAGGTATGTCACTTGCTGAAGAAAACATCCACATATATTTTGAATGAATATTTTTCTACTTGGCATAGTTTTTGCCCATTTGCAGAGAAACATGATGAAAAAAGTGTGGAAAAATTTGTAGGAGAAGTATTGACTAGCTTGAGATAGGAGTGAAAAGTAGCTGAACAGGTCATTAGCACTGAGTGGACAAGAGAGTGATATTTCATCTTGCTCAGGCAGTGCAGGCTCTGGAAAGCAGTAAAGAATAAAGAAACATGGTCAGTTTGGCTCACTTGGTCCCTGGCCTGGCAAGGTATCTATCCATTGTCTGCAAGTGTCACCTGCCTGTTATTCACAACCTCTAATTGTGATTCCTTGTGTATGAATATGACAATCAGTTCTGTAAAGGACAAGCACAGATATTGTAACTGTGCTGCTGAAGAATGAAGTTGGGAGCTGGGACTGGCAGGAGCTAATACCAGCTTTGAAAGCTGGGCTGGGTGTCTCCTTGATGTATATCTCAGGAGATGTGAGGCTCCCTTTATGATTATTTTAAGCTTGCTTCTTTGGTCGTGTCTCAACTTTGGCTCTAATTTGGCTCCTTTGCCCTCCCACTTTTGCAGCATTATTCTGCATAGACTTTGCCACACTTTCATCCCTGAGCCCTCTGAATAGCAAATTTTGCAGAGGAAAAAAGAGCTGAATGTTCTCCTGTTGTATTTTTCCCTTAGGCTGCAGCTACAGGTAGGAAGTGCTCTTTAAAAGTGACATTGTGGGCTTCCATATGTCACCCAAAAAGCTTCTGTATCGTGTGTAATCAACTAAGACACAAGGATTTTTCTATCAGCCTTTGTTTCAGTTTCCTCCTTATCTGTATTAACTTGGAGTTCATTCAGTCCAAGGACATGGTGAAGTCTGTCAGCCCACAGCCCCCCTGCTGGGATTTATTAGGCACAACCAGCAAAAACTGACTGCTTCAGTATTGAGTCATCACAGAAGAAAAAAAAGAAGTTTGTTTCTCTATAGCCTTTATATTTTTAGTTGTTTGGGGTTTTTTTAACCATGTTTTCGTGCAGTTCTTTTAGTGTATTTTACCATGCTATTTCAGCCTCTGAAATGAAAACTTATTCTACCTCTATTTATTTCCAACATGTATCTGAGGGCAGACAAGATGTCATTCACACACTGCAGGCATATCAGTATGTAGTAATAGTGTAAAAAAAATCCCATTTCTATTCCTGAGTGGGTCCTTATGCACACACAGTTAAGAGCCTTAGTGTACCTACACATAAAACTGTTTAATCTCAGTACCTCATTCCTTGTCAGCTACTGTGAAGTGTGCCCAGGGACATGCTTCTGGCCAAGGAAGAGAAACAGAAGCACCTCTGCCATCAGACAGAGGACAAAAAAAAAGATGAATATATTCAACATTTTCCTGCTTAAAGACACTGGTGGAATCATGAAAGGAATGAGATTCTGCCAGAGAAACAGGGAGCTGCCCCCAGATCTTTATGGAAATTAATTTGGCACAACTGGAGGAACTGAAGCTTCCATGTGCAAAATCTGAGCTGTGGTTGCCTCCCCAAAACATGACCTAGAACTTGTACATCAAAGTAAGACCAGCACTGGAACACAACAGACATGGGAAGAGTTGGAGGGATGACTGCAACACAGCAGGAAGGGAGTAAAATAAAATTACCTGAAAACCTGAAAGCAAGCAAAATGCTGGATGGAAACTCAGCCCAAACTTCTCACTTACTGGTTCTCAAGATGAATTTGGCTTCTCTTCCCAGTACTGTTAGAAAATCTCATGTACCAAGCAGCCATTCAACCAATCAAATAACAGTTACTTAAAAATCAACAGAGCAAGGAGGTAATTATGCAACGAGTTAGTGGCTTATTTTAAAAGGTGGATAAGGACTCCTTTCTATTATTTCTACAATAACGAAATGATGGTTGCTCATCTGCTCTTTTTACCTCTGAGGAAGGGTTTAGTCCCAGTTTACTTTGTTGACAATAATTAGAGTTTCACGTCACTGACCATCTGGAGCAGGAGCTGGGAGCCCTGGAAAACCAACCAAAACTTTCTACTAGCAGCAACTTTAGAGGAGCTTCTTTCCCAGAAAATAAGGGTGCCCTTGCTTAGTAAAACTTCTTTTTTTTTCCTCCACGAATCTGTTGTACAGAACAGTGGGTAAAACACTGTGGAATTTCTGTGATGCTTCTTGTAGGTGGAATTCCAGTATGAAAATGAAGACTTGGAGCAGTGTTTTCAGGAGGTAATTCTCATCACTGTGGGTTTTTTTCACTTTTTAATCACATCCTTTTTTTTGCACTATCAGCTGAGCATTGAAATTCCACTTACCTCTCAGTTAATACACGCTAAAGGTCTTGTTAGCTCTTTGTTGTCTAATTGGCTCTGTTTCTGCAGTTTCTGTGAGTAAGCAGCAGGCTGCTGAGCCAGAAGAGGTTTCAGTGAGCACTGTTACAGACACTGCCCTCGGGGATGGAGGAAAATGGAGCTTTGCTCAAAGCATCTGGGAATGTCTGTACTTGTCAAACCCAATCAACTCAGACTATCTGAAGGTATTTCTGTCCCCTTATGCACAAACAAACTAATAACCCGTTTTCAAATGGGAGATGCAAGTTCACAATTAAGAACTGCTGCTTGCAGTGCTTGGAAATGACATCTAAGAGACAATTATTTAGCTACGTTTTCTGTACAAATGACCAAATTGGCATCAAAGCCTCTTCATTTCAAAGATTCCTATTGGGAACTTTTCAGAACTGAAGTGCACCCTGGTACGAGTCAGCTTGGGGTTTGAGCTCTTCCAGATGTTTTTTCTTAGCCAAATAACCTTTCTCTAGTGAATAAGACAGATTTTCTGAGAGCAAGATAATTACACACAGAGTCTAATTCTGCTCGCAGAGACAGCTCCAGTTTAGTTAACATGAATGAATTGATACCATTTCCCTTGAAGTGCTCCAAAAGAAAACTCATTTCATCCTCTCTGGATGAGATGCTGCACATAAGAGTGTGTCTGCTACTCGCAGCAGATCAACGTATTTTTCAAGTCTTCTTGGCTGGGAAGACAAAAGAGGACCATGTATCAGAAAGGTGATGGACAGCTTGCCACTTCATTTACTGAGTGTCCACCAATGCCACTCTTGGAATTCTTTCCAGAAATACAGTAGAGAAGAGTGCAGCTATCCCAGAGAGAGAGATTTTCTTACAACAGGGTAAATTCCCATCAAAAGGTGGTGATTACCTGAAAGAAGAACCTGCTCACACTGCAGGTAACAGACTGTGTCTTTTAATCAAATTTAATTCATTTTTAAGCTTACTTTTTCATACCATAACCAAGCCATTATGTTAGAGTGCACGCTTCAGCTTCTGGATTAGAAACTTTAATGTTTTCTTCTGTCAGTTGAAGAGAGAGTAACTGTTCACAGTAGCATGCAGCTGCCTTCCTCGAGTGCCAGGCACAGCAGCAGGAGAGTCTCCATACCTCTAGCTACTGAATTTCACAGCTGCTTAAATGGTGAGAGTACAGTTATATTCTTAGAATTTATTCCAGTGGTTATAGAGCTCCACTCTTTCCAGTTGCTTTTATTCTGAGCTCAATCTTATTTCTCCTTCATTCCCTAAAGCCAAGAGGTACCCTGTCTTTATTTCTGATGCACACACCTCTTTGTTATTACGTTGTGAAACAGCAGAGATGATGAGGACAAGAGAGTGATGCTGCTGCTCAGTTCTGAAGGTTGGTGAAACAGTAGATGGCACAGCCTGGGAGGAGCAATTGCAGGATAAAGATAATATCTAATTTTTAGATGGCACGTGGCTAATACAAATGAGATGCCAGAAGATTTTTAGTTGATGAAGTTTATGAGATCTTGCCTGAATCTAATTGATTTCTGAGATCTAAGTCTGAATTTTGAAGTGGTCCAGTGAGAAAGCTTTGTAACCATGTGGGTCTAAGGTTTCTGTCCAAGAGAAGCATAAAGGTATTTACTGGGTTTTTTTAAAAAAAGGAAAAGTCTTCAGGAAAACTACAAATGCAAAATGGAAAAATAGAGCAAACAGTGCCATTCTGACAGTCACAAACTGTGTGAGTGGCCCTGAGAGAGGACAGTGTGACAAACCCTCTGCACTCCTACTGCATTTGTGCAACTGGGACTTATGATTTCTTCCTGTAAAGACCATTGTACCAAAGGGAAAAAAAACTCAAGCCTTGTTATCAGTTTCTTCTTAATGTATTAGGCACTTTGATATTCCCTAATTAATTGGTAAAGATAATAATCTACATATTCTGAATGTACTATGACTATGTGCATGATTTTTGGATTCATAATGAAATTTCCTCACATTTCTAGAGAGACTTAGTGACATTAGAATTTCGATTTTGAAAAGGAAGGTTTCAATATAATTAAAACTTTGAACAAAACAGCATTCCAACAATAACTGCTAGTCACCATTTTCCCTTAATAATTTCTCCATTACAAAATCCCACAGAAGTGAAATAATTTTTATACACACTCTTGTATCCCCATTCAGTGCATATTTATACTCACTGAAAAGAAATCAAACAGTTCTTCCTTTCTACATTGTTCTACTGATCCGTAGCAAGCACAGCCAGAAAGGATAATGAGAGAGATGAGAATAATAGAGTGCCTAGCAGACTGCTGCTCTCTGCCTCAGACAGAGTGAGAAAGGTTTATAGGTAGATGAAAATATTCCTAAAAAAAAAAAAAAAGTATTTCAGCCTCCTGGACCATTTAACAGTGTATATCTTCTTTATTATACTATTTTTATTCCCACAGAGGAATGCCAGAGGTATCTCTAAGCCATCGTTTTAGGATGTTCACAGTTTTACATTCTCTTTCCAGAGCTAGCAGGGTTTAGCCCCCAGCTAGGAAAGTGGTTTTGTGTTGCACGTTGTTAGAGAGAGGTGAATGCAAAAGTTTCTGAGGCAAAACTGCTTCATTCTGGTCATTGGGAGGGCAATGAAGCTAGTCACAATTATTTTCATTTTATTCATGTTTTGCCCCGTGGAACTGTCTGTCTCCAGAAAGCATCTACTTGAAAATAAAGTGGTGGGATGAGTGTGGATCCTAAATGTTTATCCAGAAATCACAGAATCAGGTAAAATAGGAGGGGTTGGAAGGCACCTCTGTGGACCATCCAATCCAACTTGCCCTGCCAAAGCAAGTTGCAACCTCTCTGGGCAACCTGCTCCAGTGCTGCATCACCCTCAAGGTAAAAAAACTTCTCTTTGTGTTTAGGTGGAACTTTCTATGTTCTAGTTTGTGTTGTTGCTCCTTCTCCAGCCACTGGGCACCACTGAACAGAGACTGGCCCCATTCTCTTGACACCCTCCCTTTAGATAGTTACAAGCAGTGATCAAGACCCAGGTCTCTCAGCCTTTCCTCACAGGGTTACTGAAGTCCCCCATGAGCACCAAGGCATATGATGGTCACTCAATGGAGTCTTCACACATCCAGATGGAAAAATTCTTTGCTGATCATACTGTGAGTATTTTGCAGCACCTAGGCAACGATAAAAGGTACGAGACAAATGCAAAGCCCCTTTTTAACCCATCTGCTGTCCTGCCCACATCCCATACTCTGTCCCACTGCACAGTTGGTCTCTGAACACCTCTCTTGCTCCTGCTCTGGGCCATTGTCAGAGTCATTTTCACTTTGAAATAAGCAGAGACCCTTTCCCCCATCACCTTCTCTGAAGTGTTCGCTTTAAATAGTTTCTAAAGTGATTTAATTGCACTATACCTTCCCAACACACTGCTTTTTTTCCAGTGGATGACTATTAGTACATGTGTTGCAGCTTGTTGAATTCCATCTTCTTTGCAGAGCATTGCTCAGTAATTTGGTTTTAATATTCTGTAACCAACATTAAAGGTAGAGCAGTGATTTTCAAGAACTCCAGGCTACAGAGTGGTAAGGAAAGGAGGAATTGGTTAAGATTGCAATTTAAAACTTTTGACAATGGCTTGGATTTTTCTGTTTGTAAACTGTAAAAACCAAAACGTTAGCATATTATCAGAAAGGTAAATGAGGAGAGCTTTAGGCAAACCTTACTCCTACAGGAATCTTCCTGCTGCTCTCTATACAAGGCTGACCAGCTTTTCTAGCAAGTGAAGTGTCTTTCCCTAAGGTGAAATATCATTCTGTTCATTTGCTATATTTGGAGCAGGAACAGAGACCTACAATTCAGAACATCCCTAAATCCCTGTCCTCAGCTCCACTGTTATCAAGACAAAACATGTAACATGTTTTGTGTCTGACTTTATTACTGCCAACACTAGAACATAAAATTCACATCTGGATTTACTTTGGGCTTTGCCATAACAGCTGCATTTCTTGTCTTCACTTGGTTAGATTTTTAAAAATGAAAATTGCCATGGCAACAGCTCCAACCATTTATTATGAAGCAATAGAAGTGGAACTAATATTTGTGAGAGAAGCTCTGTTATCAGGATAGTATTTCATTCAGACAATGCCAAAGTCATTTTCCCCCTAACCTTTCTATTTTTTAAAAAAGAAAAGTATAGAATATGTTTTTCAATAATGCAATGTAGGTAGGATTGAACAGCTCAGGAGATTAAAAAGATTTTCTTCTTTAGATTACTGACTGATCTCAAATCCAGATTAGCAAGAGGCAAAATTTATCATCTGTTTGGTGGGCACATGAAAAAAAAATTGATAGGGGTACTGAGATTTAGAAATCTCATTCCCATACTAGTTATCAACTGAAGCACAAAGTAAACTGAGTACACTGGGTATGTCTTCGTTGGGGGGGGCAAAAAAGATGTAACCCATCCTTAAAAAGTGCCAATTTCTAAGGAAAAATCCATAGGCAGTTTGCAGTGCTAACAGAAAATAGTTCAAAATTAACTATACTTTCCTTAGGATTTTGCTTCATATCACCTGCAAGACACTGTGTTATCTGAGATAATAGTGCTCTATTCTTCCTAGGAAAAAGTGGCTAAAGAGGGAATTCTTGCACTGCCATCAAGGTCAGAATTGTAAGGTCATCCAGGTCTGTTAGAATTCATGCAGCCACTTTTGTTTGCATCTGTTTCCAATCTATTTTCAAAGCCTTGAACTTTTTAATATTACCATCAGAATTTGAGTAGAAGATCAACAAACTACACCTTGAAAAGGTACATGAAATGAAAAACTATTTTCTGCCTGTCAGAACAGGTACCACTGCAAGGATCTCAGCAAGGATCACCTCTCCTCACTGCACAGAGGCTTTGGCAGGAGTGAGGGAGAGCACAGAAAAAGGAAAATACAAGTTCCTAAAGGTGCTGGAGTTGTGTGAAAGGAGACTGGACCACTCCTCTGTCTCACATCTCCTACAAAAAACATTGTGGGAGTGCAAAAGCCTGAAACTGCTGCTGGGAACTGGGCACAGCACTTGAGTACTGGCAATAGACTATCCACCTGCTCCAGTCCCTGCTGCATCCTCCAGCAGCAGGCTTAGCTCTGGCTAGATATGATATTTTAAACACAAACAGATCTATCAGCAGACAAAGAGTACCCACACCTCATTGATTACTTACTTCTGAATAAAGATTATTATTAGTTCAGCTTCATTAAATTACTTTTGTATCACGGACGGTTTATTTTAGGGAGGTAACACGAAGGAAAAATAGAAGAAAAATCAAAAGTAGTTCTGTTGTGCCTGATAAAAATGTACAAAGGCATGTGGCTCATACACATTCTATTGTAAAGAGAATGAGATCTGGTAGAAATCATATCTTCTCCTTCCAGCTTCTCTTGCTCTCTCAATACCTCAGATTCTTTGCAGCATATCACCACTAGCACCCTGTCAGTTCTGCCCTTCCTCTGCCATTCCTAGGTGAGCTTTACATCTTGTTACACTTAAAACAGGGCAGTTCCAGGGAACAGTTGAGGCTTGACAGGCCAGCAGGAAGAATGGTGTTCTCTCCTGTTTTATTGACAAGGAAGGAAAAACAGCCTCTTTTCCTCCAGATGAGCAGGGTCACCCAGGGCAGGCCACACAGGGACAAATCCAGGTGGGTTTGGAAAGTCTCCAGAGCAGGAGACTCCTCTCTGGGCAGCCTGTGCCAGGCTCTGGCACCCTCACAGGAAAGAAGTTTTTCCTTCTATTTAGATGGAACCTCCTGTGTTCCAGCTTGTGCCTGTTGCCCCTTGTCCTGCCACTGGGCACCACTGAAAAGAGTCCAGCTCCATCCTCCTTGCACCCACCCTTGGATATTTATAGACACTGATAAGATCCCTTCTCCAGGCTAAACAGCCCCAGGTCTCTCCACCTTTCCTCATCAGAGAGCTGCTCCAGTCCTTTAATCATCCCTGTGGCCTTTATTGACCTCTCCAGTATTTCCCTGTCCCTCTTGAACTGGGGAGACCAGCACTGGACACAATACTCCAGATATGGCCTCACTAGGGCAGAGTGAAGGGGGAGGAGAACCTCCCTCAACCTGCCAGAAACACTCTTTATTCTCTCCAGAATGATTATGTCAGTCTTAAGCTTCTCCTGAGTATTATGGGCTGTGTGATTCTAAGAAAATTATGATTCAATAAAGCTTTAGTGCAAACTGTTTCCACTTAACCTCTACTAGATGTAGGGCAAAGGATTTTCATGGCTAACTAAGCTCTTTGAAACATCACTTAAAGTGTTTGGGTCATATTCTACTTTTTTGGTTAACACCAGTGTAAATCTGGAACAACTGCATTGAATCAGTAGAGTTACTTCAAATACTCATCATTTTAATGATAGTTTGAGGCAGTTTCTCATCTAGAGCAGTCAAGCAGAATGACAGTAAATCACAGTCATTCAGTGGTAATCTGCTGCAGTGTTCTACTGTGGGTCCCTCAGTGCAGGTAACCATCAGGCTACATCATTTTATCTACAGGGACACAGAATTCAATTGACAGGTAAATGTCATTTATTTACAAGAGCGTAGCTACTGCAGAAGAGAAATGCGGTTGAAAGGCTTCATTATCTCATCCTGGAGTTATCCCAACAATTTCACTATGAAAGGGGGTTTTAATTAAGAACTTACCCTTCCAGTAATCACCTTCCCTGCCTCTTATGGGCACATCAGATCACATTTATTCTTTGCATTCTGTATGTGTAGCATAAATTAAGTTCCACAGTATCACACTTTGCCACTTTTGTACAACTAGACCTGAGTTGTGGATGGAACTGGGTCTCCAAGAGCACCTTAAACCCTTTTCCTACAGTCATGGAACACTTGCAATTCCACTTTAACTCCATCTTTGTCCTTCAGAAGAGATGTATCATTTCCACTGAAAATCCTTATTCCAAGGTCTCATCACCCTGGGCTAATGGTAAGAACTGTCACACAAGTGGAAGGGTGTGGGACTCTTTCTGATGAATGTTTATCAACACTGAGTAACACTGGAGGCTAGTGGCTCACAAATAAGAAAGTGTAAGGTAATACAAAGGTAATGAAGAATAATAATTTAAAGATGGCATCCTGGCCATATATGAAGAAACATCTAGCCTTATATGAAGAAAGAAAATGCACTATTATTAAATACAAATCATTAAATCATTTTAGAAGTTTGGATGGTGGAGTCTAGAATTGTGAGAGCTGGGAGCAGATGATATCTCAACTCAGCAGCAGGGAGGCAAAAAGATGATCCAGGCTGATAGACAAATGTTAACACACACAGCACATCTAATTCCCTTAGTGCCACAGTATCTACATTTACATTTTGTTTTCTTTTTGCTTTTTACCATTTTCTTTTTGCTCAAGAAGCAAATTTAGCTGAAATGTATCTTGGGGATTACTGCATTTCTTGGGTGCCTGGAGGTGCCTTCACAAAAGATCAGGTGCTATTAGTCACTGATGTGCTCTGCCTGGGCTGGTTAATTAGCATGATGCAGCAGGTTTGGTTCAAATAACATACAGGAATATATTTTTTTTTCCTGCAGATACCAATTGGAGCACTTTGATCTTGTTTCTTGTTAACTCAGAGGGCTGGTGGTTTGATACATCACTGTTTTGTAACTTTTACAGTCGTATTTTCTATGCAGAAAAGCTACATATTTTTTACAGCACTGTTTGAATTTATCAGGTCTATTTTGTGTAGGTGTGATTACAGAGAGATGCAAGGCAGGAGAAATCCAGCTATTCATATTCATACAGTAATAGCTTATATTTAGTTGATTTTTGTTGTGGTGGTAGACTTTTTGTTTCTCTTTTCTCTGCACTATGTGCATCTTGGCAGTTGATGAAGCCACTAAGAGCTCACTAACTGGGAGGAGAGATTCAGGCTGCTCTAGAAGCACAAACCATTTCTCTTTTTTTTTTTTAGTTTGGAAAGAATGGGAGTTAGAAACACTGAGCTGCATTACAGCTCTGATAGGGTAACCAGGAAGAATCCTTGTTGTAGGCACATCAATCTGTAAATGATGTGCTTTTTGATATGATCAGCTTATAAGTAAGGACAGGCAGACCCTGGTAATATCCTAACACAGAATGCAGCACATGCTGTCACAGATGACCCACTATCAGCCATCTGTTTTCTGCTGATGTGCTTCATTTCTTTCAAAGAAATGGGACAGGCTTTTTGGAAAAAAAAATCCTGATATTTGCCAATAGATTTATGACAATGAGAGGTTTAGAAGCAATAGCAATCGTTTCAGAATGAAACATTCCTATAACAAGCCTCAGATAAATGCAACGTATTTTACTATGAAAGCCTTAGTTTACACGTAAATCTAAGTCCAGGTTGCTGTTAATCAGGATTTCTTTCTGCTAAAGATAAAAATAGGGTAGTATTTACCTAGAACAAGGTAATTAAAAGTTCAGATTGCTTTTCCTCTTTTTCCTCTATACAGAGGGATTCCTCTATATTCTTTCAGTGCACCTTCTGAGCAGTTGCATTGCTTGCTGCTCACTGTTTTAAACTGGTCTGAAAAATAAATCACATTTTTTGGTGTTGGAAAATTTCATCCAGAAGATCTCTATATATTGATAATCTGAAGCTACTGTTGCAATTGGCTGCTGCTTCTAGTCCTAAACCTTTCTGCTGCTGTTTCTCTTCCTCCTTAGCCCTTAATTGCCTGGAAACCATCTCTATTTCCAAAGTGCTTTTGTTGGTTTGCAAACTCACATCCCCTTTTTATCTCCTGTGTTTTCACAATCCCCTTCCCTGAAAGCCTCAAGTTTTCTAACACAGTATAGTAACCTTTTTCTATATAAATATAATGTCAAGGAAAATCACCTTCTTTCACTCTTAAAAATAACCTTGATCTCCAGAATATATATATTTATTTTTTTTTTTTTTCCTGGCCTGTTTTATTTTTCTTAATTAGCAGGTAATGAAATCACCATGTAGTCCTATAATTATTTATCACCTGAGGGAGAACCCACATCATTCAATTAAAGTATTTTAAGGAATATCTGACCTTCCTGTGTTTTCAGGTGTGATTTTTTTTTTTCCTTAGATTGTTCCCGATTCTCTTATGTGCAGTATTATGTAGTGTTGATAGTGCAGCAAATTGGAAGGAGGCCACTGGGCAAGAGGAAGCCCTTTGGCTTAGCAAGTAGAAAGAAATCTTCATTTCCACAGATAAGCTGTTGGTTTCACATTGGTTATATAGACAGAAGGAGGATAAAGGGGAAAAAATAAGTTTATTTACTGTTGGTTTTTTTCTAATCATTCTATTCTAATTGTATTCTAGTAATTCACTTCATTATATTGGATTTTTTTTCTGCTGTTTGCACACATTTTTTTCTTCTCTGTATTGCCTTAATCTAAAATTCATCTGCTACATGTGTTGCATAACTTTGGCTTCTATCAAACCCAAGGTTCCCTGTGCTGTTCTGCTCGTTACAACTGATTAACATCTCTTTATTTGATGGTGCCACACTAGCCCTGGGCACTTCAGGCCTTGCCAGAAACAAAAGGTAGGATACAAGATTTAACCTCACCTCCAGATTTCTTCTCAAAAACTATTATGACTTCCTGAAAAAATCTTTGCTCTAATCTCAAATGCTTTCATTAAAAAAAAAAAAAAAAAAAGGAAAATACATTGTACTATATTTACAGGGTGGGAAAACTTTCAGGAAGAAAAAGATCTTTTGAATAAATGAAATTTTCATTGAGAATAACTGAAGATGTAAAAAGTAATTAATTAAAATGTAACTTGACTGTACAATTTCTATTGCAATAGCACTTCTGCTTGTCATGGAGATCTTTGGTATTATATCCCTATCCAGAAAGAAACATTCTTCATTATGAGCTTTCATCCTAAAAAGAACTTGACAGATGAGAAGAGGGAAGGAACAGCAAAAACATTTTCTTTCTATCCTTCCTTTATCTGGTTATGTGTGGCAGACAGTCCATATCTTTGCCATAGTTCTGTTCATTTATCAACCCCTGAAAACTGGTTTCCACTGTATTTATTTTGGGGATTTGCCTAATCCACCTCTGATATAAGTTTACAGAAATAAACCTTTTTTTTCCTTGCACTAGTTCAATAATCAGAAAGCCTCTAAAAAATAAAGTTTCAAATTTAGTATCAAAATCCTGCAAACTGCTTCTTAATGAACTGCAATCAACCCTCTTTGTATCAGGCACAGAAAGCAGATAGCTCTGTAAGTTTAATTATGATTCTCTCCAGTATTAAGCTTCCCAGTTTTGCTTTCAGGTCAAATAATAAGCTTGCCAGGAAGTACTGCAATAAACAGAATAAAATCCTGTTCTGTTGAAAAACATTTTATAGAGAAAAAGGTATTAAGTAAATTAATATGCATTTTAGATGCCTGAAAGAGTTAAAAGTTAGCATTAAAGAAGAAAAATATCCAGAAAAGGAAATAATAGCCTTAGTACAGAATAATAAAAAATGTTAAAAAATAGAACTAAATACTTAGAGCTGCAGGGAAACCTGAGTTCTGGAAAGATTTATACCAGAAACCACAGTGAGCATAATGAGCATATGTTGTGCTATGGTGCTTAAAAAAAAATCACAGGGTTTTGGGGGGGATATTGAGTAGAAAAACTTCCCAGTGAGAATGAGACACTCCATATTTGTTCCTGAAATAACTACATTAATAACAGGATGGGTTTGGTCAACTTTTCTCTCCTTAAGATGAATGCACTGAACAAAATTAATGTCAGTTAATGGCTGTAGCTCATGTTTGAATACTAAACTCCACGTCCAGATTTATTTGTTCTGATGCAGAATCCACTAAGCACCACACAACAGCAGCTGCAAGCTCTGAACACTTAGTGGGGGCAAATATCAGAGAACCAGGGGGCTGCTCTGCTTGTCAAGACATGACTCCAATTTTTATAGCTAAGAGGTCTAGTTACACCACCAAATAGGTTCAACTTTAACTAACTAAGTAAATCAAAGTGCCCCCTAAGTACACAAAAGCAGACAGTAAATCAGAGCATAACTGTACAGCATCAGGATTTCCCTTGGTAGAATTATTCCATCAGTTCACAGAAGGTATCTGTGGCTTAATATAGTTCTTGAATTCCACAGGGCTCTAAATAAATGTTGAGAAGGCCAGAGATGACAAAGCCTTTTGTGGATCATGTAAAGGACAAGAGAAGCAAAGAATTATAGCTGGTTGCTGATCCAAGAGAGTGAGAGTGCAAAGAGGACTGCAAATTTAGCCAGCAACATGTTGTCTATTAGCATTCCCTTTGGTGTACTTCATTCCACTTGCTGCCACAAATCATCTCCCTAGTTTTGTGGGGCTGCTAATCAGTGAGAGAGCAGGTTTTGGTGCAGAGTCATTTCTGTTGTAGTGGATAATTACCACTTGTAATTCCTGGTGATCCACCAACATGCCTTCAGAAGCCTTGTGCCTCTTTCACAGACTGAAAGCACGAGATCTTGTTTTCCTGTCTTTAGGAGATTCCTAAATGAATGCAACCATTTGGAAAATCAACCAGAGAGAGCTTGATCTCTGAGCCTCATCTCCAGATGGAAGGCATCAGACTCCAGGGATCACACTCTTCACATGCAAGAGCATCCACAAAACCCCAGAGATCTCAAATGCTGCTGAATTAGTTTGGNGGATAAAGGGAGAGACAGAGAGTGGAACCAAAGTAAATTTCCAATTTAAGGGAAAAAAAACTAACAAAACCAAACCAACCAACCAACAAACCAACAACAGAAAACTGTTGGGAGATTTAGCTATTCCTTATAAATAAAATAATTGATAAAGGCATATAAAAGAGAACTGCTCTGCCAACAAATGCTAGGAAAACACAGCAAGCCCTTTTAGGCCTTTTTTTCAAGGGTATATTCTGAGTTTCAGGTGGAAATTGTTTAATTACCCTGTTGCAAGGAGGCAAAGTTCAATCTAGAAACTTTTATCAGTTGAGTCTTTTGTCATTTACTTTCTCTGAAAAGCTTTTTTTCAGAAGCTGTTAGAGTG
>VYZU01070765.1:0-35582 GCA_013401355.1 Ceyx cyanopectus
GGTGCCAAGACTGGGTTTATTTAGTGCACTTTTTATGATCTAGCTCCCCTGCTGCTGGCTGCTGTTACAGCCACTCCAGGCGGGGGGAGAGCAAAGCCCAGGGTTTCTCTGTGAGATGTTACCAGCTGGATGCCTCCATCAGTCTGCACGGACAGAGACTCAAGTTTTAGTAGCAAATCCCAGATGGCTGCAATCGTTGGATGAATATCAGAGAAGTCCATGGGAGTCTCCTTGATCAACAGGCAGATCACAGCAGAGGTAATACCAGGGTATTTCTGCTAATTTGTGGAAGGTGCAGGCTGGTGATGTACAGCACACACACACACACACACACACACACACACACACACACACACACACACACACACACACACNTGTGTATTCGGTGGGTATGTGGAGGTTCACCAGACCCTTGGGCAAGGCAGTCTATTCTATGAGGACTGCCAATTAGAATGTCCCTCTATCTCTAAATATACAAACGGGTGTTCTACTCAGGTTTAAACAGGTAGGTGAAAGAATCTGGAGGTGTGGTGCAGAGAGTACGGACTTAATGTTGCTGTTCTAGACTGGAAACACAACTTCACCTTTTGCTCATGAACTGGAAAAAATAAGTAAGAGAAAAGCATGGCTTAAAAGTTGTGTTCAGGGTGGACCTCACCTGAGCTGTGGCTGGAAGCAGCAGCAAGTTTCTGCTGGCTTAATCCCTCCTCCTCTTACCCCACAAGATTTTTCACAGGAACTGTCTTGCTTATACTTGGATTTTTAAGTGGGTTATGAATGACCTGTCCCATAAGGATCCTCAAGGTGATCAGCTCCATCAGCTACCAGGTATTTAGCTGAGAGGTCCTTTGGCAGACAGGGGTTCAGCAGAGCATTCAGGCACACACCCATTGGAATGGCATCTGAAAACATGGCTCAGAAACTTGTGTTCGTTTGGGAAACACCCCAGCTCAGCAGGCACGTTTTACTGGAAAAGAGAATATAAGTGCTGAAGAGTAGGATGGAGTTTTCTGCAGTGTAATTATATCTGTGCGAAGGCTTGCAGTCATTTTCTGTATCTGCCTCCTCGCATTGTGTGACTAAAAGAAAATCTGGGGTTTGTGTTCCTTTTTTTATATATATAGTTTCTTAGCATTACTGTGATGAAAACAGTCCTCGAACATTAACATTAAAAGGTCAGTGGCGGGGGACTAGTTGAACTTCAGTAGCCTTCCATATTCAGAAAATGCTGCAGATTACTAACTCGCAACATCTGAATGGTCAGGACAAGGTTGACAGAGGAAAGCAACCCAGTTGCCCTTTTCTTTCAGCTGCAAAGGCCAGGTCGTATTTGTGTCTGTGCATTGAAATGAGGGATCAGGGAGAGCTTTGGGTCTGCGAGGGAGGTCGGCTGGTCTGCCACTGGAGGAGCATTCGGCCGATGTGCCGGGTGATCTCCCCTGCCAAGCACCTTTCCCTGCCCTCCTACAGAGAGCAGCAGCGGTGCCTGCCTCTTGCCGGCGGCTTAGCCGGGATTCCTCCCATCAAATCGCACACACGCACCGTCCGCGCTGCTCTCGCCTCTCTCCAACCCCGAGCAGCTGTGCTGTAGGTCACCTCAACTGGTGACCGAAGTCCTTTGTGCTGGATTACAGGCCGGGGAAGCACTTGCAGCTTTCAGAAGAGACTGGTGCGGGTGCTAGCTGCCTTCCCGGGATGGCAGCTACACGGCAAACCCAGGCTGTAAATCCTGGGGGTGCAGCTCAGTGCTCAAAATATCGCAGCTCGGGTGCAGTTTGCTTTAGCACAGCCGGTCTTACTGCATAGATTTATTTACTGTGAGTAACAGCAATGCATTTGTACCCAAACACTGTTGTTCTGCTACTTCAGAATGATTCTGCAGCTCAGGCCACAGAGTTTTGTGAAGATAAGCTGGAAGCAGATGAGTCCCTGGCCACTGACACCAGGAGGAGTTCAGATTTGGGTTTACACAGCTTTGCTCGCCTCTCTTTATCACCAGCCAAACCAAAACCTTGGATCCAGCTCCCCATGAATGGTGGTAAACTTTGGATTTGAGCTCCTGTAATAAGCGGTTGTTTGTCTTGGCTGGTGGCTTAAGACTGTAGAAAAAAGATATTTCTAGGTATTATTACTAAACAGAGAATGACAGTTGAAAGAAGAACCAGCCAACTCATGTGTCCAGCTCTTTGGCTTTCCAGAGCAAATGAGTAACTCACATTGGACAATGAATGAGATAAATAATATTTCACTGGCATTGGAATAAACCTCGAGCAGTCTGCCTCTCTGGATAACCTGAGAATTATCTCTGCTGCCATTTTGTGAGTTTTTAAAAGAGGATGCAAGTTATTCACCAAATCCCCTGAAACAATCAGAACTGAGCAACAGATTCCCAGTGGTCTCATTGGAAAAATCCCAGCCCTATCCCTACAGGGAGGTAGAGCTCCAGGTTAAATACCCATAAAAAAAAGCTTGGATGTCTTTGTGTGGGATGGCAGCATCGAGAGGGAGGATAATTATGTTGTGCATTATTAACAAGCCATCAAGCCCATGAAGCCATGAGGTTTTGTTACCAGTTCCTTGAAAGCCAGGAGGTTCATTTGGCCACAAAAGCAGAGGTGGATTTGGAAATGAGCTCCATGCTGCCTGACTGCTGTTATGAGTACTGCCAACAGCAGATTGTGAAAAAGGATGGTAATGTAAGACCTGGCAAAGGTGCCTAATGGTCCTTGGGAAGAAAACTGGGGATGTGCACACCTGCTGGTGGCCCTCCGTGCAACGGTGTGCTGCCCACACTGCAAATGGCTCAGCCTTGCTCCTGGGGTTGAAATAGAAACCACACTGAAGAGTTAAGAGCTCTTCCAAAACTACTTTTGAGTTAACTGGTGGGGTATTTGGCTTAGGTAAAGCTTATGAAGAAATTTTCCTCATCTTGGTCTCCATGCAACCTTCTGGCTGCTTGAAATTTTAGGAGAAGCGGAAAGGAGGGAGAGTTCTGGAGCTGCCCTGCTATCTTCCTGCCTTAATTTGGATATAAAATATCAGAGAAGTCAGTCTTCTGGCTGCACATGTTCTCAAAGTGCAGCCAGCGGCGCAGCAAAGGAGTGAAGCAGGGATTGCTCTTCTCTGGGCAGCAAGCAGCTCTGCACGGTCCCTGCTGTGTCTGTACGGCCTCCAGGAAGCCAAAGGCAGAAGATGCTTGATCCCTCTCGCTCCAGCCAGTGTCTGCACGCCCACCAGACCAGAACCGGGGCTATGGCAAATGACACGCAGAAGACACACAACTCTATGTATAGTTTAAGGTCATCTCTTCACCCTTTTGTTATTAAAAAGCAAGAGGAATTTTACATCTCATAAGCTCCCACCTGGCCGTTCTCTAGCAACCCTTGCGAGTGTTTTATTAGTTGATCTTCATGGTGTCTTTAGGAAGGGGGTGAACCAGCCCCACAATACCCATTTTTTAGGCAGATAAACTCCATAAGAGCAAAATACAGGTTGCTCACACACACATCCCCCCTGAGAGCACACAAGGCTAAGCCCAGCTCATGGATGTGGTGCTGGTGGTAGTTCACCTGGAAGAGCAGCACGTGCCCAGCTCACACATCTGCTCCTCTAATTTACACCTCTGTAGATGAAGCTGGGGGGGGGAACAGCGAGTATGCATCTTAATTATTTCCTTACCGGTGTTTTCAGAGGGAAGCTGGAAGGGAGGGTCTGGCTGATATCCTCCCTCTAACATCCCAGTCTGGCCCCAGCCCTGATGCCCTTGGTGGGTCCAGTTGCCATGCTCGATCCACTGCCTTCAATTTACCAAAAATGGGCTGAAAGGAAGTGGTATGAGATGGTGAAGTCATCACTGTGGAGTCAAGGGGATGTTTCCATGACTTGTAAATGTACCCACAAGTTTGTAAGGGGTGGACGAAAACATGTTTGCAAATATTTGGTATTTGTACAGTAATGTGAGCTTGCTTACCCATTCAGAAGGGAGAAAAAAAAAAAGGCCACAAAAGTAACAGAAGACAGACTTAGTAGGTCTACAAATGGGATTCCCTATTTAAGCTCTGCCAGTAGGGCCACTTTTCTTGTATGAGGAATAACACAAGTTCTATCTGCTACGTCAAGTTCAGATATTGTGTTTCTGGGGTTTTGTGAAGATTAATTATGTTTATGCCATACAGTAGAGTTTTACCAGCTAGCCATGGATTTCCAGGAAGAGAGTTTATTTCCTAAGGCCTTGTGTAGGCTTGGTGCAGTCCAGTAAATAAGATGATTACTCCCTTGGCTCTGCTCCTCAGGGCATTCCTTAAAGTGCAGTCTTGGAGCACACTGTTCTTAAATCAAAGCATAAAAATAACCAAACCAGTATCAAGTGAATTGTAGGAGCCGGCAGAATGGAGGTAATAAACAAAGGTAAAACAGCTTGATAACTGTTACTGGAGAAGAATAAACAATACTCTATAATGATGAAATATAAGAACTTTCTTGTGACAAGGCATTGATTTTCCCAAAAAGGAAAGGGAGAACAAACTGCAGCCGTCATGCAGCATGTGTGAGCACTGCGAGGGTAGAACGATGACAACATTGAAGAAGTATCTCGTCTCCAAAATCTGGGACTGTGTGACCTTTAGCAGCATTCAGGATTGTGTGTCTGTTTCGGATGTCATTAAACAAGACAGGCTTCCTCCAACTGAACAGCGTGTAGAAGTAATTGGAGTGGTTGTGAAGAGTGAGATTCCAGACTAGCTAGTTAACAAACTTGGAAAAGCTGCGTGTCAGTAAGAAACCCAACACACAAAAAAATTAGCTTTGGATAATAGCGCTTTACTCCATGGTCAAGTTAGTAAGTTGGTTTCCAAGTCATACCTACAGGGGATGGTCCTTTGCCAGCCCCAGTGCTTGATGCACTACAGAACCAAGGGTAGGACATATATGTCCTTAAGGCAATTTTAGATCAGCTGGAATAGTCCTTAGGATCCTGGTAATTTAGCTCCTGGTGAGTGGATGGCTACGTGATTGCTGACAGCTTTGCAGATCTGTGCAGGAGGGAGGGAGCGAGGGAGGGATTGCAGGGAACTGATGGTGCTCAACCCAAGGTTTAGTACTCTAAAGCTAAAGGTGGTGCTATGAGCATGTCTCACATGACCAGGTAAGTTATGAGTGGCATTTGAAAGCCACTCTATAGAGTAGAATAATGAGAGTGAAGAATTGTAAGGTAGCTTGAAGACTGACATTAATTACCCAGTAATTTTCTAGCCGTGATCCATGAAATACTTGTTGCTGATCCCCAGACAGATGGCTAGTCACACAGGACGGGCTTCTCCTCTTTATTTCCATCTGCTATATTTCATTAAGAAAGCTAAAAATAAAAATATCCCTAATGTTATTTTTCCATGTAAGTTACTGCTACAGCGATTTGATGCGACTGTGAATAGAAGAGTTTCCAAGCAACAAGATTTTCTTAATTAATTTGTGATCCTTGGCATGAAAAGTGACTGCAAACCCCTACAGTAGACTCATCATAAGCGCTACACTTACTTCTAAGTGCTATTTATCTAGAAGAGTCAGTTCAAAACAATTTTTCTGGTTTAAGGGGAGAGAAGAGGCTGCTGTCTCTTCTGAGCAGAAGTAGTTACCATTTTTAGGTTCTAACCAGTTGTAGATGGCGCCTACGGAATGGAGCTCTAGTCACAGAGATCCTTCAGGCATGAAGGCTTCTTTCTTCTATGTAGTAGGAATTATCTCCAGGAACAGCTTTTCTTCACATCTCCAAGCCTCTTTTCTGCCAGCACAGCTAGTTAATGAACTTGGAAAAGCTACATGTCAGTAAGAAACCCAACACAGCTCCTTTGAGGGGACTGGGTCATTTTGGGCAGGGGGTTTGGTTCTGTCACATATTTTTTTGGCTCTATCTTTGTGTGTGATGAAGCTGGGTTCATGCACACACAGCTCTACTCATTTCAGCATTTACTTCCTGATGTTTTAAATGTTCTCCAGAGAAGCTAAGGTCCTTTTTTCCAGATTGCAATTTACTTGTTTTCCAAAAGGCACAAAAGCCTGAAACATGTAAACATTGACATTTTTTTTCATGTCCTTCCACACCTTTCCCACAAACTCTTTCAGAGGGACAGAAACTCTCCCTTATTTCACATAGAAGTTTTAGCCTGTTTTAGAACAAGGGCCAAACATGCAGAAACAGGGAGCAGGCACCCAGCAGAAGCAGTTTGGTGTGGTGAGGAGCTCCAGGGACTTAGCTAACACTTGGTCTCCAGAAATTAAGGTAAAATCTGGGACTGATATCTTAGACCTGGGCTATTTTAATTCGTGACTACAAGAGGCATTGCCATAGACCTCCTGAATGGCAATCACAGATGCTTACCAGAGTTGAACTCATTACTTTACCCTACTTTTAAAAGTCTAAAGCAAGGATGCTATTTTAGAGAACACAACGCACCAACACAAGTGCCACCAGTACTATGTCTTAGTGACACTGCCTACAACACAGGCGAGAACCTTTGTTCTCACCCCTCCTTTATTAGTTGCTTCTGCTTAGAAAAGCAAGAATTTCCTCATCCTCCTGGCAATGCTCCCACGAGGAAATTCCTCCTCCCAAGCCATAGCCATGGAGCCAGTCACACAAACCTTCCTCCTCTCAGATCACGCTGTTTTCCCATTTGCTCAGCTCTTGCCTCTCACCCCGGGAGAACCTTTGGCTCCATTCTTGCGCCTGTTCTTCCTCCTCCAAGAGCAGTTATTTGAGTTCCACCCTAAGATCACAATGACTTAGGCCCCAGTTTAGCAAAGAATTTTATCACATGCTTAAGTGTAATTGACTTAGACCTTCAATCTGTTTTTAGCTTATCAGAGGCATGGGTGGGTAAAGCTGTCGTCCTCTTACGCACTCGTAGCTCCCATGGAAGTTGGCCGTTGATGAGCAAAGGGTGTATGTGCATAAAATTGAGCAGAAACTCAGATAAGGAGGACTGCTAAACTGGACCCCATCCAGCATGGTGCCATGTCTTTTAAGACCTAATTATCTGCACACAACACTGCAGAGGTGTCAGCTCCATGACTGTGACACACCACAGGGTATTGGGTATCCTGCCCCAACTCGCTAGTGCTGCAGAGTAATTAGACTTTGAGTAGTCTGTGACTAGCTCAAACCTTGCTTCATATATTAGGAATCCTGAATAAGGACTTAATTCTTCAATTTAGAAGCAGAGAATGTGGATAAGGTTGGCAAAAAGCAATGGTTGCTTCCAGTCCAGAAAAAGAAAAACAAAATTAAAAATCCAGTAATACTAGAGTCAGTATTTTATTCTTAAAGCACAGCAAAATTGGACGCAGCAGCTCCTCATCTTCTTGCAGGACCTCATCAGATCAGTAAAGGGCTTAATGACAATTGCTAAAGAAACAGAAAGACACCGTGGATTTTGCTTAGCCACTTACAACTTCTACTTTCAATGTCTGGCATATATAATTCAGATCATATAAAAATTCTAGTGGTGGAGGGTGGAGAAAACTGAATGTTGAATGAAGACTTTTGTTTCTCTGAACAGAGCTGAAATGAAGAAGAAGCTGGGTTGTGATGATCAGATTTCTCCTATAGGTCAGAAGTTCAATGTATCATCAGATTTCACGTCATGGGGCTGTTCTGCTCCTAATTGCAACCAGCCAGGAGTCTGCACACCAGTGAGCTTTTACTCTGGGCTCCTTCCATAAGATATATATTGTAGTCAAAGTAGTAACTAAATCACTCTAAATGTATTTTTAAGAGTGAAGAATTACCTTTCAATTCTACAGCAGAGCAGAAAATGAAATTAGATACTGGCTTATGTTCATATAAAATATAAAAACCAATACTTAACTGGATTGTTGTTACAGCAACTTTATTTTGTACAAATTTAATACAAGCATTAAGCTATGAACCTCTGGTAGCTATGATCTCAGATTCAAAGATACCTGGAACGTCACAGGAAGTGATGAACAAAAACTTTGAGAAAAGTGGTCCAAGGGCCCAGGCCCCAACCCTGACCATCAGCTTGGAGGATGGATGAAGCATGGCTGAGCTGAGCTGGTGAGACTGGGATCTGTACAAGCAGAACTCTGCAGCACAACCCCTGAGTGATCCTGCTACATAACTGAATGAATTATTGATATATCTTAGCAAGAGAAGCTACAGCCACGTCTCAAGCTGAAATAAAAAAAACACACAACAAACAAAACCCAACCAAAAGCAAAAAGCAAAGCCAGCTTAGCACTTAGCTGACGACTGACATTTTGAATAATTTAAATTCATCAGAGCCATCCATGGTGGACCAGTGTGACCTCTTATGGACATCCATTCATCTGCAGAATTAAATGAAACGGAGCAAGCGTGTGAGCTGTTTGGCCAGCCCAACCAACCACTGTATTAAAATATGACAGAGGAACACGAGCTGTTGTGCGAGGCCAGCGTGGGGCAACGACTGATGATCAAGTTGGGGACAGCTAATGAGCCCACCAATCCTAAACCAACTTTACATCATGTATGTCTTCTGCAGAGTGCCTTTCAGCACACCTCTGCTTTAGGAAACCTCTGTCTCCACTGGTGATTAACTCTCAGGAGTTTTTTTTCTTTCCTACATTTAGGACAGACCATCTTGCGACCTGCAACATGTTCGCTCCTTAATAAATCATCTTCTAAAATTTTCATACTGAAAATAAGGCTTTCAGAGGTTTCAGCATACTCTGGTTTCCCCTGTCAGGAAGAATGAGGCTTTTACAGGTTCTGTAGGACAGCTTTGAGGTGTAGCTTTGGAGAACAGCACCAGCCAAGAGGAGCAGGACTGCACAGAAGACACGTCTGTGTTCCTCAGATGCTATGAATTTCTCTTAAAGCCAAGAAACCTGAAACTGCAGTGGCAAGTCAGACTTCCTCTGGAGATGGAGCTGAGGCAGGCTAATTTTAGTCACCATGCACTATGCAAATCATGGTTCTGTAGCTGAGTTTATTTTTTGAAGTGCTGACTGCCGAACTTGCTGCAGGGCATAGACTCTTCATATAGTTCTTAAAGAGGTTTGAAACCAGCTCTTTAGTTAGTGGTGCTGCATTTCAGATGTGGGGGGGGGTGGGGGGTGTGCTCAAAGGAGCCCTGCTAGAAAGCACGCTGTCAATAGGGAAGGTCTAGATGACTGTTTTAGATCATATATTGATTTTCTAGTTGGTCAGAATTAGCTGTTAGTGGGTTTTTTTAACATGTTTTTGGTTCTACATGTAGTTTTTACTTAAAAACTCCCCTGATAAGCTGCACACTGTGGGCTCACAGGAGATGGTGGGAATGCTGGTATCTGGATCATACCCAATATCTGTAGATAAAGCAATCAGATCACTACTGGGTTTTAGATTTATCCTCTAAACACTTGGCACATTCACACAGTTGACTTTAGACTGGGACTGGGACTGACTTCCTAGGAAAGAAGTAATTATTTTAAAAATCATTATTAGACTTTTATTCACGGCACTCATTTCAAAGACAGAGGCAGATACGAGGAACACAGAGCAGCAGAAGCAAGGCAGGGTACACTTCTGGGAAGCCCTTGCTTTATCATGGACAGTAAATTGTTACATTGCTCTTCATTATTAGAGAGCTTTAGTATGCAGACTTTCATCTGATAACTTTCATGCTGTCTCTATCACGAGTCGTACTATGACTGAATTGTTCTTTGTATTTTAAAGAAACAATTTTCCACTATTTCTTATCGGCCTATCACAGGGAGCTTCAGAAAATTTCCTTTCTTAACTTTAAGAATAACCACTTCCAAGTTTGATGTCTTACCCATAACCTTCAAAGCATTTATCCATCCACATAGGTGTGCCCAGAGCTGAGTTTGCAAAGGTTCTTTGAATCCCAAGCTCAGAAATGAGGCAGGAAAGGAAGAGCAGGAGCTAGTGTTCAACTGTGAAATCCTTTTAAAGTGCACTCCTGTGTTCTGTGGCTGATCTTGAACCTTTAATGTAAGTGCTTTGGATTTGGGGCTTCAACCCTAGGGAGTGAGTGGTCAGAAATTCTCCTTGAAATCTGCTGTGGATTTAAGGAGGACTTGGAGGAAAAAAAAATATGTGCATAGCAAAATCAGATTTAGATGTAGAGGTTGTGAAATACCCAATTGCATTTAGGGCATGGAAAAGGACTGCCACTGTACTCCTCTGAATGCTGGGAGCTGCTGCATGGGGCATTTATTTCCATTGCTGTGACCAATCTGCCTCTCTTCTGAAGAGGCCAGCAGTGCTCGGGTAAAGATGCTACCAAGAGTAAAATAAGTTAACTGCATCTCTGACGTGGAGCAGCTTCCCAGGCACTGGCAGGGCGGGACTGAGGATAAAGATCTTTTCCATGGTAAAAGCCTGAGTCAATCCCAGAGGAATCCAGATCCCCTGTTTCGGGGGAAGGCAGGAACCGGGCGGCCGCTGGATGTCACTGGCTGTGCACGGAGCCAGTTGGCAGAGCAGAAGGGCTGCTGGTGGGAGGGAATGCTGGTAGGAGAGGGCTCAGTGGGACTGACGGTCACACACATGAACAGGATTCACCTGCTTCAGTTGCAGATCTTCCTAAAAACATATCTCCTGTGGAAGTGGAGCCTTGTCCCAAATCCAAGACCAGGGAGCAATAAAGAGCCTCTGTGGAGATGAATGGTGCATTTGTGCTGCTGGGTGTTTCACCTGGGTGAGCAGAAACACTCGCCTGTCAGCATGACTATGCTCTATTTTTGTACATTTTCTGTGTCATTTCATCACCCCTCAGCTTCGTATTAAATCTGACCTTTCTACTGCACTTGACTGGGGAAAGGTAATCACCTACTTTGCTTTCTTCAGGGTTATACATCATTGCATATGGCAGGTAGATAAGTGTACCTGAAGAATACTGTTACATGTGAGACTAGGCGGGAAAAAGTATCTGTGAGTAGGTCAGGATCTACTTGAAGACCTGCCAGACCTGCCTGAGCACAAATATATTTTTCAAACTGAATATTTAACTCCCACTAGCTCCTGTGAAAACTCAGTGATTACAGAAAGTCTTCTTCTGCTTTGAACAGTGGAGCGAGACTTCAGCTCCCCTGTGCATGCTGCTGCAGTAAGGCCTTGAGCAAGCCCAGTGAGGCTTCTGTGATTTATGGTGTTACAAAGAGTTGGGGAGTTAGGAAGGAAGAAAAGGAGCGTTTCGGGTTTCCTACAGTGTTTAGAGATGGATCTAAACACACTGTTGTGCAGCCCTTGGATTGGAACTGAGCCTGTGTATTGCACAACATAAACATCACTCAAAAGGAGTTTAATACCTAAGCACAGCTTCCCAGGGGATGACAATAACCTGTACAAACAGCCCAGTTAGAGCACCCTTATGGAAACTTCAAGGGCCTTCTAATTAATGCAACTATAAATTATATGTACCCAGCATGTGGATTCGAGCTGGTGGCTACTGATGGACATTAACTGCTGTAACACAGTGACAATTCTGAAGCAATGGCAAAGCTCGTACAGCAGGAAAGGTGTGGGAACATGTGGTGGCTGCCACTTGGGTCAGGCAATAAATAGCTTTCTTACAATGGTGTTTATTTTATATGTCCAGCAGCAGACTGAAAGAGCCTGCACCATGCTCAGTGTTGTTACAACTGCTTATTCTTATTTCATAGTGTCTTGACATGGTGCCATCCAGAGGTAGCTGAATATTCAGGATATTGGCTCTTATGAGTGATAGAGGGGACAAGGGGCAGCTGCAGCTCATCAAGGGCAGGGCTCCCACTGCCTTGGGTTTTGAAACCCCTTAATTAAGGTGGAGAAAATGCTTTCTTGTCACAGTTTGTTCTATTTATTTTGCCCATGTAGCAGCTGTACTTAATGTTGAAGTGATTAAAGAATAAACTAACTTGATACAGAAGCATCATCCAAGAAAAACAAAGGCAGTTTAACCAAAACTGGGTTGAAAATGCTCATTAATTAAGCCAATGTAGATTTGCATAGATGTGGGCTTGCTAACTCTCTTTTCCCCCTCTTTCTACCTAAATGGGACTAATTATTTCTCTAATTATGATGTAATTGTGTGGCCCTGGGATCATTTCTTACAGCTGTACTTCTTCGTGTGACTGTTTTGTCTGAATCCAAGCAGAAGAGAGGGATGCTCTTCTAGGATGTGCTGCTCTTTCCTTTAGCTGCAGTCTTGACCTTAAGGAAAAAAAGAGGAAAAGAAAAAGAAAAAGTGAGTAAGCTGAGCTATTTATACTTGAGCTAATTATTTTGATGTGCTATGACAGCAGTAGAGTCTCTTTTTCTCTTCATTCGATTAATGGCAATGGCAAAGGCATTCGATACCCTTTTAACAGCCTCTGTTGGCTACAATACAAACCTCTGCTTAACCTTTTGAGATGCAGAGTTTTGGAGTACAATGGTGGGGTGGGGGGAGACACAATGCTGTGCTGTGTTTCTGGTGGATGGTGAAGCTGTGTTGGGAGCAGCAGTCAGGAGCTGAAAGTGAGGTTGTTGTTGTTAAAGAACAAATACACTGGTGAGGAGGTGATGTGCAGTGAGTCTGTACCATGGAAAGCTGTGCAGGGCAACACTCGGGTATCTGCTAGGATGCTTGTGGACACCAAAAAGTTTGAAGTAGTTACAGTTTTACTATTTGCAAGTGGGGAAACTGAGGCAGAAGCCGTTAACTTGGCAAAGGTTGTCCCTCTCTGGCCATTACTTACTTTGTAATCTTGTTCTGTGGTCTCTGATCCATTCAGAGAAGGTGGATTTATACTGGGCTTTTCACTGTCTCTTGCCTGCCTTGCACAAATTCTGAGAGGGAGGCCTGCTGTGCAGTAAGCAAAATGGGGAAGGGGAGGACAGAGGTGGATTTTGATTTTGTTGCCTGTTACTGAAGATTCTGCAACAGAATACATCCCCTGAACACCACAGTGGTTTTTCTAGGTCTCTGGGGAAGTTGCTGATAGGAGCAATCCCTGGTCTGTTTTGGAGCTGAACAAGAAGCTAGATTATTTTTTTTTTTAATTCTTTTAAATTCTGGTATTAAAAAAAAAAAAAGCAACAAAAAAACAACCAAATAAAATTGAGCATATCCTTATCTTTAGACAACACAAATTTTGAAATCCTAAACTTTTATGAGTTATTTCTGGTGAAAAATCACTTTCCTCCTGAAGCTTGAGTCCTGTTATCCCTTCCTTTATAAAATAGTTTTTCTTTTCTTCCTTTCCCCTTGTTAACCTTGGGGTGTTCTGCAGCTTGTCCCTCTACATGACCACAATACTCCTGCCAGAAGATTTAGCCTGTATTATGGGGCTTTCTTCACTGGTGCAATACAGGAAGGAAAAAAAAAAAAAGCTTTCTCCTCCTTTTAAGGCTTTGAGCAGGTCCCCAAAATCTGTGTACTTCTCAGGTTGCTTTTGATGACCTTTCAGGCTTTCAGAAAGCAGGTGCTGTTAGTGAAGTCTTTACATGACTGTGGCTTTGTTTTCCTTTTATTTTTCTTTTCTAACCGTGCGGGTTGGGCAGCTGCAGGTACAGTGCAATATTCATGCGAGGCCCTGATTTATGCAGGCCCGAGGCTGTGCCACGGGATTACAGGGTACTGAATGTTATATGCAGTTTTAATTTCTTTTTATGACCAGTGGACATGGCCAGAGTTTCTCAAATGTGGAATCTGTGAGAGCCTCATTCATGCAAGTTTTAAAGGGCCCCTGTATCTCTGCTGTGCAGAGCGGCTGTGTTGAAGGACAGGGCGAGCAGCCTGCTCGGCCTGTGCCAAGCAGTGAAACTAGATAGAAAACCCTGGCAAGGGAAATCTGTTTGACACCCAAGTGGCCTTTGTCCGGAGAGCCTGAGCCCTCCTGCAGTGTTTGTGCAGCCCCGGCTCTTCTCCCAGTTACAGAAGCACAGAGAAAAAAAAAAATCTCTATGAAAGACACGGAGTCAAAAACCTTCTAAGCAGGGATTTTCTGTGCAGTACAGTGCCAGGGGTTAACTTCAGGCACTGAAGCCATTACAATTCAACCTAAGGAAGAGAGGATACTTGTGGCAAGTCTGGACATCATTCGGCCCTCCTCACTTCCAGTCCCATGATCCACACCAATGCAGCTCACTCCAGTTCTGACTTCAGTTTGCACTTTTGTATCTGACCCGCACATCATTCTTCCTGAGAAGGAGCCTCTTTGCTTGTGGGCTGAGCAGGGTGTGTGTGCCTGGAAGCTCACTGGGTACTGCCACCCACCCTGAATTAGCCTTGTAGTTCAGGAAACAGCTTGGTAGAAAATTCAAGGTATTAAATACAATAATATGGCCCTGCAACATAATGCGTGGCTGATGCAGAGAATGATCCAGCTCTCTCCTGCTTCAAACATTCCATGTTGAATTACATGTACTTTCATCCCACACAGCTATTTTGGGGAGAGAGATGATTCTTTGGAAAGTTGTAAAAGTTTTTGTATTGGAACTGGAACCATCAATATATTCAGAAACTTGGTCACAGGTACGTGATGGGAGGTGCCCCCTCACCATTTGTTTCAAATGCTGAGTCTCAAAGTCTGTGACCATCTGCAGCTCCAGAGTCCCTGGAAGACGGTGAAGGGGACCTGCTCCAGTCTCCATAAGCACAGTGAGAAGTCATTTCCAAGCCTGACATCTCAGAACAAGCCTTAAGCCATGCTTAGTGCTCCAGGATGGTCAGCGTGTGGTCCTGATAGTCCTCATCTCCCGGACTCTGCTGTTGCAAACACATCTCAGTCCAACCCAGATGAGTGGAAGACGCACCCATCTCCTGCAGCTCATATCTTCAGCACCTATTGCTGTGGAAGGGGAGCTTTACTTTCCATCTTCCCTCCCTGCCATGCCATCCAGGAAAACAAAAAGGCACTGCTAACATCTGCTCTTTTCTCCTCCTACATTCAGGCTCTTTCTCGGCTCTCTATTAAACCCCTTCCCACGCAGAGGCGTGGGCAGACTTATGCACATACAGCTCAGCGTACAATTTTTCCCATCCCTTGGGAGCAACATTTGCAACGGTGACTGGTGAGGGTTTATTTTTGTTCTTTGCTAAGACTTTGGTTAATGGGCTTCTCACTCTCCAAATGTGCCTACAGCTCAAGCGATCAGCCCGTGCGCCATGTAATGGCAGGGCTGACATGGAAGCTTGTGGAGATGCTGCAAGTGGGTGGAAATGGATGCAGCAATGTATGTAGAAATTGCCCATTGCTAAGCTACGCTCAGGTGCATTTACTTCTACCAAGAGGGGTTACTAAGGAAACAAGAAGCCAATTTCTGGAAAAAAAAAAAAAAAAAAGAGCAGACATTTCTAATAAGCAACAAAAGCTATACTTGTCCTTCATCTTTGATGTGATGGGGTCTGTTCTGTGGTCTCCTGTAACTGAAAAGTGCCTGGTTTCAAACCCTGCCATTGTTTTCTTGTCCCAGTCTTGTCCCTGGGGCCACGGCTGTGGCAGGGTGCCAAGCCTTCACCATAAAACTCACGAGCTCTGAGTCACTCCTCCTTCTGGCAAAGGAAACAGGAGAATCCATCTGGGCTCGTTCCATCTTGAAGAACTTGCCATGTTTTGCAATTTGCACATTTTTCTCCTCTGATTGGAACGGGTGGGTTGGCTGTTCCTGGAGCTGGCGTGGCTTTTTTTGTTGCAACAAGAAAAATCCCCATCAAAATAAATTTTGCAGAAAAGTTTAATCCAAGAGATTGAAAGCTAAACAATGCCGGCTGCTGCGTGGAGAGCTCTGTAAAAAGATGCTCAGCTTTTTTCCCCAGCCCTGATCCAGCCCAGTTGCCAATTTATCAGTTTGTGTGTACATTGCATCCTAGCCGAGGCTCTTGTGGGGAAAAAGTTATGCTGTCAACACAGCAAGAGAGGAGCAGGGGATTGCCTGAAGGGCACGAAACAAAAGGCAGAGGTTTGGAGGCACTAGAAGAGGTTGGACTTGCTGTTCTGGTCCCTTCTTGCAAGGCTTGGGGGCAGATCTTGCAGTGCTGGGGCTCGGATTGTGTCATTCAGAATGGACCTCCAGCCAACCCCAGACTTGCTGATCAATGGAAACGAGTGATCTACTGTATCTGAGCTAGCAATTATCCCTGGAAGCACAGCAAAATTATTAATTGCACCATGAGGCATTAATATTTATGTCAAGAGTGTCTACTTCGTGACATCAAAACAGAAAGGTTTTCAAGATACAATATTACTCTATAAGAGGGAAAATACATTTTCCAAGTGAAAAAACAGGATCCAAATACCTAAAACACTTCTATAAATGTGAATAGGAGCAACATCATTAAGAAGGAACATTTCAAGAGTAATTATAATCCCCAAATGAAGTTCTCCAGTATAGAAACAAATATATATATATTTATTTTTTTTAAGTGTATTTCCTGAATGGTGTGTTTAGTTTGGGGGGATGTGACATAATTGTGTGTTTTCCCACCATTTAGAAAGGAACACTTGCCCATTAAAGAAAACTACATCTAAGCTTGCAAACCTGGTGCACTTTGCAGTATGATTAACTTGCTGGCTTGAAGAGTATTTAATTCAAATAAAGAAAAGGTTCAAAGAGAACAGTTCAGTTTATCTTAGCATGCATTTTTTCCCCCCCTGTGAACACAGAAAAATACAGAGAACCGTTTATGTTGGTTCTGATAGATTCACAATGCTGTTAGATTACACCCAGCCCCTCCTGAAGACATACTTCTTTTTGACTTTGTTAGCAAGCAATTAAAAAACCCCCATGCATTGGAAATTAATTAAAGAAGAAAGGAAATTAAAAGACTGTAGTTCTTCCACTTTAGCTATTCTTGCTAATGCTCATGTGCAAATGGAAGTGGGGATGGAGGGGAGATGGAAAGATACTTGTAGCAAGATATATTTTGGGGCAATAGGAAAGGGGTAATATGGACTTATTTTTTTTTAATCTGCCCCTACTTGAGAGGGTCTCTTAGAACTGGTGACGACAAATGTTGCGTGTCCAGCTGCAGTGGTTTCTACTGATACAAAAGGTGTGTGTGAAGCAGGTGGGAGAGGGATCTGTGCTTTTCCTACAAGAAAACGCAAATTTTAGCAGAGCACTGAAATGCTGCTCCCAACAGACTGGCTGCAAAGCACTGATCCACAGCTCAAGTGTGTGAAAAGTCCCCGGGGCAGCTGCAACTTCGCTTGCTCCTGCAGGAGAATAAACTGTCTTTACACAACTGTATTTCTCCGGGGGGTTGCGCTACTTTAGGGCTCTGTTTCAACTGCAGCATTCCCAAGGCAGGTCCCCGGGGGCTGTGATGATGTGGTTGCCCCTCCTGGGAAGTGCAGAGGTGTCCACACCCTATTGACTGAGGGTTTCTCCTCACTGCTGGTTTAGGATAGCTTTAAAAATGGTGTAACAGGGAGGAAAGGAAAAATAACTTTTTTTTTTTTTTTTTTTTAATAGGAAGTTTCCTACCTTACCTCAGTTGCTTTTTCAGAAGCTTTTTATAATTACCTGAAATACAGTTGCACAGAATTTCCAGCAGGTACCATCTGAGCTGGGATATCCATGTTTTGTAGGTTTTAAGAAGAAAAAGTCCTCAGAGTAAGACTTTCAATGAACAGTGCTGGGGATTTTGTTGTTGTTGTTTGGGTTTTGTGCTTGTTTGGTGCTTTTTTTTTTTTCTTTTGGTACTATTTCAAAAATGTCCCAGCTGAGCCAGTAAGCGTGGTCACAGCTTCCAATTTAGTAGGTCCTTCATCATTTATCTAGGGAGGGAAAAAAACAGTGAAAATATTTTCCTAAGTGACTGTGTAAGATACCCGATCTCTGGGCAGGTATTGCTGTGCTGACCTCCACTTTGGCACCAGCTCAAAAGCCTTTTTGGACCTGCCAGACCTCCCGGGTTCACAGAGTGGTCAAGACGAGTGAGTGATGGAAATATTTTTGGGGTGAGCTGGGATTCCCTCTGAGATCCCAAATAGCACAAGATCCAGTCTCACCGTTTAAAACAACTCGAGTTGCAGAGCACAACACATTTGGCGCCCGGTGGCCGGTTGTTATCCAGCAGCAGCTTGGTGTTCCTGGGATTGAAGGTTGTCAATCATAGAGAAATTAAGATTTTGTGCTTAAAAGACAACCAGAGCTTGCCCAGATCTGGCTGATGTTTCTTGCCAGATGAGGGCATGGCCAAACATAGAACAGCTTCAGTCTCAAACAGACAGTGAGGAACAGTTGCAAAATACCCTTTTTGTTTTTTTTTATTTGAAACCTACTTGTCCAAACAAATACTGAGTAACCCAGGCTTCACCTGAACACCCTGGGTTCTGAAATAGGCACAGCCCTAAAGCTCTGGCTGTGAACAAACATCATCTGAAATGTGCAGTGTGCTTGGAGCATTAAATGAAAAAAAATTAAATAATTGTGTATATTATTATTTTGGTGAGGAATTATTGTTTGAATGAGGAACTCAAATCAAGGAAGATAATTTCTGTCCTTTCTCTTTCAACTTTTTAAAAAGATATATTATTTATTAATTTTAAAAACATCCCTGGCACTGACAGTGCTGAAAGAAGCATTTTAAAGCTAAATCAAAGCTTTTAAGTCTTCAAGAACTGCCAGCAGCGAGAAAATGCTGCCGTCGGCTCCTACCCCTGTCTTCAGGGTGAGGGCTTTTAACTTCAGCCCTGCCAAAGAGCACGTGTGTAGCCCCCTGCCCAGCTATAGCCATACCCTTCTCACAGATCAGCACCATGTAGAACACAGTAGCCTGATTCTAAAGGCACAACTCCAGAAGCCCACGGGCTTTTCAAGGCCAGTTTTTGTATATTGCACTTTTCCACATGCTCCAAAGTTTGTTGCCTAGCAATTTTTAGTGGGTTTGGATGCTGATAGGATGATGGCCGGTGGGTTTGCCAGAGACCTGGTGTTGAAGCCCATGTCGTGTACAGAAAGAGTCACTGAAGGATGGCTCTTGTATCCCAAAATAAGCTGGGCTGTTTTCAGCCAGCACATGTCTCAAAAGCTTTTCCAGGAGACACCGAGACTTCAAAACAGGATTTTCCTGCAGTGGCAAATATGAAAGTGCACTCGAGCGTTCTGCTCTGCTACTCACAGAGCTGCCCAGTAGTGCCAGGAAATACTAACTATGAGTCCTGGGAGTATTTCAGTGAGGGGTAGAACAGGACTCCTTTTCACTTGCTTTCTGCAAAAGCTTGTGCTGCTGTGGATTTCAATGCCAATGCTGGGAAATGCTGGCATTGAGAAAAACTTAGTTTGCATTTCCCCAAGCATCTGAGGTGGGGGGGTTGGAATTTAAAAATGTGGATTTGAGCTTCTTGAGCAGTGGGACAGAAGTGCACCATAAGGTTCAGCCATGCCAATCCCAGATCATCACTTGAGATTTATTTGGGCAATTATAATTAATAGGAAATGCAAGTCTCCTACAGAAACAACATTTTTTTTTTCTCAAGCTGTTGAGGAGCAGTGTACAGAACATAAATGGTGATAAGGCTGTTTGCATGCTCAAGAGGGTATTTGGCTGGAGTTTTGTTTTTCGGGATGCCCTTTTCCCTTGGGTGCCAGTGCCCCATGTGCTCACAGCGAGCTCACTCTGCAGCCAGGTCAGCAGTTTGAGGTTCAGACCGATGCGGGAACAGCCATGTTTCCTGCTCTTTCAGGTCACTGAGGTTTTATTTTGCATCCAAGCTCCAAAACAGCCCAAGTTGACTTGAAATGCTGCCATCCTGGCCTAAGATTTGAAAGTCTAAGTTTAACCAGGAAATCTCCTCTTGATGAAAGCCTGGAGAAGGGGAGAGGGTATGAGCTCTGTGTTATGTACACTTCAATAATTTTATCTGCAGTGAGTTGAGCTTTCAAAAAAAAAAAAAAGTAAAAAGGAAAGGTTTGCAAAGCACGGCTCTGTTTCATGTAAACTCTACCTAAACTTTACTATTTTGTATTAAGACATCTGAGAATGTGTGAGCTCTGTTTATCAAACATTTTCCACGCTTGTGAAAACCTTCCAGTACACCCCACCTCCTGACAAACCACCCCCATGGCACCGAAGCTGACTCGGATTGAGCTCTGCTTGTCTGAGGACGATGCTGCCATGCAGCCACTTTGGAGAGGCTGTTTCCTATTGGGGAGGGCATCACCCTCATCCCATGCTGGGACAGGAGGCCAATATCCACAGGGACGCTTGTCTGGGACTGAGGTGTGAATAAGACAAGTTTGGATTTGTGCAGAGCTAAGAAATGAAGGTCATGAAGTAAGGGGATCTGGGGTTATTTATACGCAGGGTGCTCCCTGCTGAGAGCAGCAACATTTGATCAGGGACCTCTTCCAGATGGAACCCCTGCTCACCCAGGGGCACACACACAGCCTACTCCA
Organism: Ceyx cyanopectus; assembly: GCA_013401355.1. Taxonomy (NCBI): domain Eukaryota; kingdom Metazoa; phylum Chordata; class Aves; order Coraciiformes; family Alcedinidae; genus Ceyx; species Ceyx cyanopectus. Next base: position 20,369 of record VYZU01070765.1, read on the forward strand.
GGGTGCACTGGTTACCAGCAGGTTACCTCCCCACTGGTTTGCAAAATAACCTGGTTTTGGGTCAGACTGAGGGCAAATGTGTGAGGCTGAACCCACCTGACCTGGTGGCAGTGTTTGTGGCATGATCTGGGAGGAAAATCCTTGGCAAGTCAGGTCCCGGGAGCCAAAGCATCTTTCATCAATGTCCAAATGCTGAACTAGCAAAAGTCAAAGTTTCTTGTTTTTAAAGCCCACTGTAGGTTTGTGCTGTTTAATTATTTCCTCGGATATTTTATTTTTTTTCTTTTTGTTAGTTATTTCAGTTGTCTAAAGGCTCCTGGCCCTTTACCTTTTATTTTTTAATGGTATTTTCTGAGCATGTTGTCAAATTAAATGTTGGTGAAAGACATCTTGCTTAAGAGGATGGGGGTTTGAGCAGTGCAAGGGCCTGATTCAGCAAAAGCACTTGATTATCTTCAGTTTAATTTTACAAAGTAGTTAAGCACATGCCTAAAGCTAGGTATGTCCTTAAGTCCACCTCTGCTCAGCAAAGCATGTAAACACGTGCTTCACTTTAGCTAGAGACAAGGGATTCTTAACATACATGATTAAATACTCCCTAAACCTGGAAAATGAGCAACTCTGACAAACGATCACCTGCATGCCTTTCTAGAACTGGTGATTCTGCCACACTGCTAAAAACATTTCTAAAATTCCTTTATATGTCCTATTTTTGGTAAAAACAAGAGCAGCTCCTCCCCAGTGGCACAAGCTGTCCTACTGTCCTCCCCACTTTGGGACTGGAGGGACTATTGCCAGGGCAGGAGAGGGAGCGATGCTTTTGAAGTGAGTGAAGCTTTGTGGTCATGCTGACTGTCATCTTGCTCTATATTTGGATGTTGTTGGACACGCAGAGTGCAGGTTCCTGACCGAAGCCTGTGGGTGTTGGTGAAATACAGACAATAAACGGCTCGTGTGATTCCACCAGAGCCACTTAGCTGGGTACATCTGAGCCCTGTTCCCTTGGCTGGATGTGTCTGTTGTGTGGTAACACCCTTTCTGTTTTAAGGCTTTAAGTGTGTTGGTGTGTTTAGCACTAGACCTTACTGGAGGGAAAGCTCAGACCGCGTACGTTCTGGGTAGAGTTGGCAGTTTGTCAGCACTGTCAGCAGAGATGGGCTGAAACTGAGTCCAGCAAAAGCCAGGCAGGTTGGGACCAGAGGGGCTTTCCCGCAGATCACCCCTTCAGATCCTGGGCATCTTCTTGTGCCGAGTTTCTCTGCAGCCAGTGAGATTGGCAGCACTTGGACTCTCAAATCAAATCTTGGAAAGCAGAAAGGCTCAAAGCCCTGACTGAGCCAGAAATTGGTATTTTCTGGGATTCGGCAGCAGCCTTGAATTGCAGCTTCCAGAATCCGAATGTAGAACAAGTGCCGTTCTTATTTTTGATCCAGAGTTGCACCACAACGCAGTCATTTCCCAGTTGCCATAAACACAGCACCAGTGGCCAGGAGGGATGATGCCATCCCATGGGTTTTTCCCTGGTGTATCAGGCCCCATCACCCACGTGAGCTGGTGCTCATCAGCTGTGGGTTAAAGACTTTCCTCCTGTATTGAAAATAAAACCCTTTAAGAGCAGCACTCCTGGCACAATAGCATAGAGCATCCTCCCTGCCCTCTGTTCCCGCAGAGCGAAGGCTGTGCAGGGCAGGGGTGAGCACTGTGTGTACTGGCTCTTCTCCAGGGCTTGGAACCCAAAAGGGCTATGAAATGCAACTGTTGCAGTGGTGCTTTGCCTTCATTTGGTGGTGCTTTGGGGAAAAAGCTACATTTTCCAGTGTACGGAGTCTCCTCACACCCTCAAATAAAACCAGCTGCTGATCATGTAGTTCTAGTGCCAGGCAATGGGCTGGGGACTGGGAAAGGAGAGTAAATGGATAAAAAAAAAAAGCAGTGCCAATTTTCAGATGGGGATGATCCAAGTGCCAAAAGAAATATCAGGTCTATTTCCAGCTGTCTCAACCAAAGCTCATCCTTAGTATGGGAAAAGAACAAGTCTAGATCCAAAAAGCTCCCAAGTCTTTTGGATTCAGGAATCCACACTGGTTGTTGGATAATTAGCTCCCTCCTCGCCTGTCTAGTCCCCTGTTGTTTGTCTTGCCTGCACAACTCTATCAGTACAGATTCTGCTATTTTTTTTCTTCTTTTTTTTTTTTTTTTCCAAGACACACAGGACATTTAACAAATCACATTTTTCTTCAGAACATATTCCTTCTCTGCAAAGCTCTTGGATATTCCTATCTTTGTAAAAAGTCTTAAAAAAAAAAAGTTGTTTGTGGTGTTAACAGTATGGAATGAGCTAAAGCTTTATGCCATTTTTAGCACTCTTGGAACAGAGAGAATTGGAGGAACTGAAAATATATGCTTAATCGCCCCCAGGAAAGACTGCCATAATATTTTGGGTTGCATAAGCAAACTAAATTGGAAATCTGGAATCTATTCAAGACCTTTTGATCAGGGAGCTTTGCAAGTGCAGAAAAGTAAAAACACAGACAGATGGGGATTAGAGTTGAGCATCAGGAGAATAATTTCCTCTTTTAATTTCAGTTCCGCCAACATATAAAAAGCATTAACAATCCAGTTACGTAACGTGCGTCAGAGCCCAGCTACATGGAGCAGTAATGCCCAGTGTAATTAAGCCATTACACCGCCTGTGTTTGTTGCATGGAGGTAGAAGTCTCTTTGCACGAACAAATGAAAACCCCCAGCCCTCCCTTTCAAAAATCTGGGCAAATGTCCTGGCCAAAATTAGAACCAGTTATCGAGGCTAATAGGAGCTGCAGGGGGTTCAGGGAAAATTGAAGCCTGCTCCAAGACACTGCTGGGTTTACAAAATCCAACTGACAATCACTTGCTACCCCCAATCCACCCTATTTTCTCAGGCTTTGTTACTAAATCAGCTTCAGTGGGAGCTGGGAGATTAGGCTGAGGAGCAAGTGGAGATAATTTTACTGATTGTTTGACTTTGGGATCAATAGTCCACAATACAATTGGTATTATTCTAATAGTAGGATCTTTGAAAGAAGGCACTGCAACGTTTAGAGTCTGGCAAGAGCCCTACAAATGGGAGGCTGGCAGAACGGATTGGATTTCTGGTTTTGCCCGTTTTGTGCTTCTCAGGGGATAGTTCTGCATACAGTGGCTGGTGCAGAGTGATGCAAAAGAAGTGCTAAGAGCATGGTCTAAATAGGACCACATACATTTCAGGATCAACTAAATGGACATGGCTTCTGAGCAGGTTTTGAAGAGTTTCTGATAGTCCATAATATCCATGTTAAGAACTATTTGCCCAGTGGGATCAGCTCCCTAGACTGCTGATGTCTGCAGCCTTTAGATAAAAGCCATTTCTTCCAGGTAGCTGACTTTTTATTTTTTTCAGGCAGATTTAACTGCCGTTAGTTTTGCTTGCATTTCACTCTTACTACGTGAACTTAGGTGGGAGTAAGACTGAGATTTCACAGACTGGTTCTGCTTTTCTTCATTTCAATTAATATTGCACATGGGAAGACATCTGTATTTTTGGCAGCACTTTATGATAACTCTGCATAGGCACGAGCTCAGACGAACCTGGAGGAAGAAGCCTCTGCAGAGCTTTTCCTCCTGCCCCTGAGAAATCCCAACCTGGCCGAGACAAACCCTTGGAGCTCTCGCACCACAGCCCTCGCTCCAGCCCCTTAGGGAGGGGGTATGGTGAAGAAATCCCCCCATCCTGACAAACCCAAAATGGGGTCAGAGGGCAACTGGTAACCTTTGCAAATTAGAGCTGCTTGAAGGCTGTTGGTTTGAGGTGCTGCACTAGGCTTGGGATTTGGGAATACGCAGTCACTTTTCATGCCGAGTGGCTGAGCAGGCGTGGAGCCCGGCCGCTCATTGGACCTGGGCACTGTGGTTATTTTTGGATCACAAGGAGATCACAACAAGAAGAGTTAGTCATGTGTGAGCGGTACTCTCCAGACTGATTTGCCACAATAAATAAATAAAAATAAGACAGAAGCATTAAAAATTTAGTTTTACACATGACTGGCACGTCATTTCCATTCAAATGGGTTATACCGTAGGTGCACATGAGATCACAGGCTGCTATTTAAGGAGGAAACCTCTACTTACATAAATGTCTGATTATGCAACTGTCATGGAAACCAGAGATGACAAAGATGTATTAGATTAGCTTGTCCGTTCCATCAGAGCCCAGGATTGTTCCTTGTGGTTTATTTTTCGCTGAAGATTTTAAGACCTGATCGGTGGCTGCTGGATGCGTAGCTGGAGAAGAAATGATTTATAGTACGAGCTGAGCTGTCACTTTTCTAAAGGTGATTTGCTTTGGGAACTTGAGAATAGAAGCGCTTAAGTCACTGGTCGCATCCAACGATTCACCAGCATTTAGTCCAGTCCCTGTGCTTATATTTCCAGGGTGCCATTGCTTTCATTACCTTAAATGCAGGCCAGTATCTTATAGGATATTTTTTGGGTGTTCTGCCTGACCTTTCTGTAATTTTCATCGCCTAATGCTGTTGTCTTTCCCAGTAATACTCCATTTTTCTCTGGTTTTGCACCCTGCCAGTACGTTCCTCATTCGATGTTGTTGCTTAGCCAAGCTATACAATTTTAGCTCCTCTTAATCTTTTCTCATAGGTCAGTCTTTCCAGCCACGCTCTTTTTTTTGCTGCTGCACAGGGAAATTGGTGGAGATTAGTATTTTAATCTTCTTTCCCTGTTTAAAGAAACCCCAGGAACTATACACAGTGAATGGTTTTCCTGCAATTTTAAATTAAAATGTTTAAAAATAAATGTATTTTTATGTTTGGCTTTTTTTCCAACTTTCACCTCTAGTTCCTTTCTGACATTGATTTATCTGCCATTCTGCCTTGTTATAAAATGTCATTTCTTTTTTTCTTTTTGAAAAACAGATTAAACATCAGTTTGGTTTCTTATCAAGAACAGGGTAAAGTTGTTATGTCATGAGAGATAGGGTTTAGTGTCACCCATGTTAATTCTGCAGAATTCACCTGAACTGTATTTAAACCAGGTTGTCCAGTCCCACCANTTCCATTCAAATGGGTTATACCGTAGGTGCACATGAGATCACAGGCTGCTATTTAAGGAGGAAACCTCTACTTACATAAATGTCTGATTATGCAACTGTCATGGAAACCAGAGATGACAAAGATGTATTAGATTAGCTTGTCCGTTCCATCAGAGCCCAGGATTGTTCCTTGTGGTTTATTTTTCGCTGAAGATTTTAAGACCTGATCGGTGGCTGCTGGATGCGTAGCTGGAGAAGAAATGATTTATAGTACGAGCTGAGCTGTCACTTTTCTAAAGGTGATTTGCTTTGGGAACTTGAGAATAGAAGCGCTTAAGTCACTGGTCGCATCCAACGATTCACCAGCATTTAGTCCAGTCCCTGTGCTTATATTTCCAGGGTGCCATTGCTTTCATTACCTTAAATGCAGGCCAGTATCTTATAGGATATTTTTTGGGTGTTCTGCCTGACCTTTCTGTAATTTTCATCGCCTAATGCTGTTGTCTTTCCCAGTAATACTCCATTTTTCTCTGGTTTTGCACCCTGCCAGTACGTTCCTCATTCGATGTTGTTGCTTAGCCAAGCTATACAATTTTAGCTCCTCTTAATCTTTTCTCATAGGTCAGTCTTTCCAGCCACGCTCTTTTTTTTGCTGCTGCACAGGGAAATTGGTGGAGATTAGTATTTTAATCTTCTTTCCCTGTTTAAAGAAACCCCAGGAACTATACACAGTGAATGGTTTTCCTGCAATTTTAAATTAAAATGTTTAAAAATAAATGTATTTTTATGTTTGGCTTTTTTTCCAACTTTCACCTCTAGTTCCTTTCTGACATTGATTTATCTGCCATTCTGCCTTGTTATAAAATGTCATTTCTTTTTTTCTTTTTGAAAAACAGATTAAACATCAGTTTGGTTTCTTATCAAGAACAGGGTAAAGTTGTTATGTCATGAGAGATAGGGTTTAGTGTCACCCATGTTAATTCTGCAGAATTCACCTGAACTGTATTTAAACCAGGTTGTCCAGTCCCACCAGACGTAGGATTTGGGAGTGTATGTAGCAGTATGAAGACTAAAAGATTAACTCTGACAGTGGTATTTACCCTCATTTGTGGAAACTAGTTCTTCTTTTCTTGCATTTTCTGCTGGCTTTGCAATGTATTTGGTTGCTGTTATTTTCCTTGTAGGTTCTCCCCTTGTCCTCAATCCTGGTGGTTGCTGAATATTTTTGCTCCCCTTGTGTCCAATTCAGATAATGATACATAATTATAATGTGCATCTTTGGTTCTTAAGATCTATTTGGGATCATGTTTAAAGTGGTTTTTAGGAATAAATACTTTTTATCTCTATCTGGACTTTACACAGGGTCATAGGGCAAATTTCTGAATTTAGGCTGAAGTCTAAATTTTTTAAATTAGGCTGAAGCCTACATTTAAAAGAAACGGACTATGGGGTTAGGAGGTACCAGACCCAATCTGTACCTGTTCATTAGCCACCTGTGTCAAAGGGGAAGGCTGCCACTACTCCTGCAGAATACGGGGAGAAGCCAATACACTGATGAGCAGAAACTCAAAATGCAAAAGGGCTTCACCCTGAATCGTTGCATCAGGCTTATGAGCTAATTCTGGTCTCGCTGAAGTCATTTGAAAAACTTTTTTAGAGTGGGCATGGTTCCCACTGACAATCCTGCCAAGCACCTCAGCGCTAACCTACAACACCTCTGCTATCTCCCCATGCAGCTCCGGGGCTATTTTGGCTGAGGCTGTCAGTTGAGTTGAATTGTTCCATTATGTGGTGGCTTTGCAATGTGGAAAAGTGTTCAGGAGGGACCACTCTCTAAATGAGAGGAGAGTTATTGAATCTTCAGGGCCCATTCAGTCATTGATTATTTTTTTTATTTAGTATTTTATTTTTTCCTGAGGTAGTTGATACAGGGAGCAATTACCGTAATGATTTTTCTGTGGTATGGATCTCAACTGACCATGCAGTGGGAGAACATGTGCTTATTCCACATAAAACCCCTCTATGGGGCAATGCCTTCCAGCTACTACTGAGCTGAGACAGATTTGACCATAGAGATTAAAATTCAGATATTAATGTCTTGCCCAGTATATCCTTCCATCAGTGAGAAGACAATGAAACGAAGTGCTTATGGGATGATTTATAAGACCAAAGCACTTCAACTACTCATCTTAAATCACAGCAATAAGACTATGTATAGACAAGCAGTTGTTTTTGGGGTTTTTTTTGGAGCAGGTCAGATGAGTCCCAACCTCTTCTTAAAGTATTTAAGAGAAGTCCTTAAAAGCAAGAACCTGCTTTGTTGCGGTTAATAAAAGAACAAGCTACCCCAGGGAGAACTTGCCTGGTGCCCTCCCTATTGCTCCACAGCAAATGCCCATAATTGCTGCTCTCCCCTCTCCCATGAATAGACACATTTCCACAGGAATGATCCCTGAATTTCATCTGCAAGAGCCTTTGAGAGCCTTCTAAATAATTTCAACATGAGCTATCATTAGGAAGCTAAAAATCAAAGGCATGAGGACCTGCATATTAAATAAGATGGAAAAGGCTTTCAGCAAAATGAGAACCACATTGAAGGATTTGGGAGTTTCTCCCTGTACAGATTCCGAAAGAGGTCAGGGGTTCACAGAGCACTGGTGAGCACAGAGATGCTGTGTATTCAGCATAGGCAGTAATTACATCTCCTCTTCCTAAATTATGTTATCAGGAAACATCTATATTGTTTGCATGGGTCTAGATTACCCTCTGAGAATAGAATGTTCCCTGCATAAAGAGGGCGGCTGGAGTAAATCAATGAGGATGCACTCAGAAACATCAATTAAAGGTAATACAAGTATTTAGCACAGTATCGGGGAGCTAGCAGAGTTTGAAATTCCTATTTTCCCAACCCTGCCTTCTTCCCTAGGAAAGCAACAAAGCAGATCTACTCAGAAATTCATAAGGTTTAAAAATAAAATACTTGTCTCCTCTCATCCTCGTCGTTACTCAGGTTTTTACTCAGCACCATTTCCCAGCATAGTAGATGAACATAATGTTTTTCTTCAAGAGATCTCAAACTTCTCATGAGTTAAGGGGTTGCCCTTCTGCAAGTGTCACTGGTTGAGTGCCTTAGTTTTGGGGTGTCTGCTTTGGGACTCCCACAGTCTGATTTCCTGAGATGCCAAGAGCCCACCACTGCTTCCAGTGGGAATTAACATTTCCCAGCCCTGTTGAAAATGAAGTTCCAGGCTCCTTCAGACCAGCACCTAGGAATTTCAGACCTTCAAAGCTAACATTTACCTCAGAATAAAAAATAACAATGAATCTATGGTAGAAGTGGGAACAAAATCCAGACCTTTTGCCTTCCTAGTATGTAATACCTGGTGCTCATTTGCAGAAGGGTTAGCGATCTGGGTTAGCACCTTTGGACATAATTAGCGTGGGAGATGTACGTAAATGCCATCAACACATTCTCCACTAGTCCCTGTGATTTCCTGTTATTGAGGAAAATGGGAAATTAATGTGAATCTTCCTTCAGCCAATTAATTCTGTGCCCCTTTCACAGATGTTAATTCATATATGAAATCTGAGCCTGGGTTTAAGCCTCCCCTGTGCTCATTGCAGTTCATGCACAGAGGTCCTGTTCAGGCCCATTTGTTACCTACATGACACTCATCCATCATCATGATTGTAATGGCAAGAGCTGGAAATTTTCCCCTTAGCTACCTGGAAGGAAAAGGACCTTACACAGAATTTATAAGCTTCTTCAGCTGAGCTAATTATTCAGGAAAAGGTATTTTTCATTGCAAGAAGCACAGGAGAGCAGATTCCATTCATAACTCAAATACCAAACAGCTTTAGCACCTTTGGTTTTAGTGCCTTATTTTATTCATATTAAGGGGGGGGGGGGGGGGGGGGGGTTGTTGTTTGGGTTTTCTTTTTTGTTGGTGGGGGTTTTTTTGTTTTGTTTTGTTTTTTTTTAGTTTGGATTTTTTTTAATGCTTTTTCCCTTCGGGCAGAAAGCTGCTCCCTTTTCGTCACAGCCCCGATAATGAATTGCAGTGTACAAAGCCGGTCATACAATACGCAGCAGCGGCAGCACGGAGCGAGAATCTTTGGGAAGAGTTTCCATAGAAACATTGACGTCCTCCTGGCGAACAGGACACTGAGTTCCTTCAATGGGAGGTATGGGGTTTTAAAGGAGCAGCGAGGTGGCGGGAAGCCAATCCAGCAGAGCTATGACTCTGCATCTCCCAGAAGAATAGGGGGGTTGAGCTGGTGGGAGAAAAAAACAAAAACCAACATAACCCAATTACCCTCGCATTAGCAAAATGTCGGGTTTGATGGTTGCTGCTTGCACGGTGCTGCATATAGCCTGGTAAATAATTAAACTGCTGACCGCAGAGCGTGCGAGAGCCGGCAGCCAAAAATCATAAATACTCAAGGCTGTGAACTAGCAGCTTCTAAAAAATCTTGTCAGATTTTGTCACCGGCTCCATCCTCACAAGCCTTAAATTCAGCACAAATCGGCATGACGCAGGCACAAACCTCCCAGGGACGAGCAAGGTTGCACCCCAGTGATGCGCACCCTCCCCTTCCCTGCTTGTCTTGGAATGAGACAAGTGTTTTGCTAATGTTCCAGCTCTGTGTTTTAAATAACCTCGTGTCTACCCAGCTAAATAGTGGTAGAGCAGCCCTGTCTGGAAGTGGCTGTTTCTAGAAGGAAAACAGTCAGAGGAAATGTTTTTGCCAGAAACATTGGAAATCATACAAGACAAAAAGGGAGCGTGCAAAAGAATTCGCCGCCGAGCGCTCCCCGGTGTTTTTGTTCAGGCTCACAAAGCGCTTTGTTTAGGAGCAATCCCCAGATAAGATTAATGAAGGTGGCAGACGTCCCTTCTCGGAAGGTCTGTGACCCACCCCAGGGCCCATCCACCCGGGGATGCTGGTTGGAGCCTTTCCACCCACTGCAGGGGCTTTGGCTCCAGACCCAGCAGCTAATGTGCCTCAGCCTGAACAGGCAAGTGGCTGCCTGACCCAACCTGGCTGCTCTCAGCCTTCACAACTTGCTCCGGCTCCTTGCCTCCGAGCTGGATATCTCTCTCACAGTTCAGACAGCTCTGGTGCAGTCTAATACATCTCAGTTAGAGTCTTACGTGCATCACCCTCACAAATACCCAAGCATCTTCCCATGGAGAGTTACACGAGGTGAAGAGCGTCTATGACAGCTCTTTGTCTACCTCTGTCTAGTGCTGATATTGCAGGGGTGATTCGCTGTTTACCCAGCAAATCCCTATGCTATGTGGTTTGCCTTGTGAAGGCGAGCTGGTGGGACGATGTGCTTCCCCAGAACAATGCGGAGCTGGGAAGGAGCTTTGCTACCTGCAAGAAACAGTGTCTTGGTCTTGAACCATCCTGATCCCCCCTGCAAGTGAGCGTCTCCAGAAGTATCCTGCAGTTTTGGATACCTCTGTGTGTGCAGCTTAAAATCTCTCCATAGTGGTTACCAAAAAATACAAAGCACTCACCAGTCCATCACAGTTTAGCGGGAGCCTCGGCTACCCTGCACCTTTTGCAGTCTGCTCCAGATAGCCTTCAGTTGGGCACCAAAGGCAATCTGCTCTTGGGGGGATGCTGAGCTTCACTGCTTGGCCTTTGCAACGTTAGAAAATGTGACTGTACTGTGGTTATTACAATACTGAAAACTCTACTCTCAGAGCTAAATTATTTCAAAACTACAAGGTTATGATGCTACATGTAGTTCTGGTTTATAATTTTATAGTAAGGACATCCCTTTATTTGATGGGCTCCAGGTTGGATGTTTGATACAGAGTATGAAATTGTTCTATTTGCAGAATGTTTTCAAGGAGATCATTTTGGTTAAACCTGTTCATCCAGATTCACTGTAGACACAGAAAGGCAGATTAGTCAGCAAGGCAAAGGATCTCAAAGAAGGTCTTGAGTTTTAGGAACTTACTCAGATTGTTTCAAAGGATGATGGCAGGAATTACTTTCAAAGGGTATAGGAAGAGAGGGTAAAAAAGATCTCCATCTTCCTGAGCAATAATTATCTCTTTTCCTCAATCAGTCTCAAAGCATTTGGCTACAGAAACAAAAAAATAATTCCCTTTTCCTGGTTTGTAAATGCAGAAGCTTTAGAAACAAGGACCAGTTTAGAATGAAAGCCTTTTTACTTGAGTACTTTGTCCTTACATATAACTTAGGTGAATTTGAAGGCTCATTATTCTTTCTTTATTAACTTCACGTTATAAGGTGTTCAGCTAGCACAGCAATGACGTTGATTAATACCCAGGTAGGCTGGATTTGCATGCACCAGGAAGGGCAGAAGAGAAACTTGACCCACACGCCCACCACAATAAGGCAGCTGGGGCAGAGGTGGGACCGAGGACAATGCCTGGTGCTGCTCTCTGGAGACACAGGGATTCAGGTGTGCCCAGCATCTGGCTGACAGACTCTTCTTCTGGTGTGGACCTGTCGGCCCACACATAAAAAAGAGCGCTTGATTATATTGAACTAGGAAGCAATACAGTTAAAGCAGGGGAGCACACTGGTTTCAGTTTTACCCTCTGAGCACTTTGGTGTGGTATTTCTGCAAGAGCGAGCAATAAGCTAAATTAACTACTTGACAGATGCTGAACTGGTGCACCACAGCAGTCCTGAATTTCTTCTAAACTGAATCTTATTACAGCACCTCCTTTGCCAGAGGTGCTTTCTTTTCCAGATTACCCGCAGAACTGCGGTGCTGGGTGTGCTCTCTTTATTGGTGTGGTGTTTTTAACCAAGGCAAAGGCACCACTCTGGTCAAGCTGTTTGAGGCCCTGAATGAGTAAAAAGCCTCTTAACAGACACTTAAATGAGAAGTTGCACTTAAATCTTACTTAAGTAAGATTTTAAGTAACTTAAGTCTTTAAGTTGCACTTAAACCTGTTGGACCCTGTTTGGTGCAATACGGAACTGGGAGGCAAACTCAACATAATAACAGATAATTCCCATTAAGGACAGACTTATCTGCAAGCTGAAGGAGTCAGGGACTACAGAGCCACTGGCAGAACCACACGCTGTGCTGAGGGGCTGCAGTGATGCTTCAGTGAATACATACAGCCTTGTGCTTAATGGAGAGATGCTATGAAGAGATGTGCTGAGGGACAGACATGCCGTAGTGGTGGACTTGGCTGTGCTGCATTAATGGTCGGACTTTATGATCTTTAAAATCTCTTTTAACCAAAAAGATTCTATGAATGTTTCTGCATACTGCTTAAAACTTGCAATTGACTTAGAAAATAAGAAGAAAGCCAATTCCCTTTCCATGTATCTTGTAGTCAAGAGCTGTCAAACACGTTATAGATGTTTATATTCAGGCGGCTCTGTTTAGATGAAGAGTTAGGATCTTGCTTGATAGCTCAACTGGGAAAGTCTCTCTCTGCACCTGAGCCTACACAGGCATTCTCTTTAGGTGGGGCTTCTGAAAAACTTCAGCCGTGGGGAACCGCAGCTAGCAAATGCAGTGTGAACCCACTGCACAGACACACTCCTTCTCCTGGGCTGGAGCCTGTGCAAACAGCAGGGAAACTATATTCTCTGATCTATCATTGCAGCTTTCCTTCCAGCACATCCTGCTGCTTTTTTGACATCAGCTCCTCTACTGAATCTAGGACACAGGAGATGCTCAATCCTGCCTTCTGGGCTCTCGCCCATCAGATTTGCAACGTTTTTGTGATACAACAGTAATCGCAAGCTGCCTGAATGATGTGCCATGCTATTGGAAAAACCTTTCGAAGGGCTTCTAGTCCTTGATCGTTCCTTGTATTAACAAAAAAAAAATTTATTTCAATAATGAAAATTAACTCCCCCTTGATTCCTCAAAATGGTGGTGGGTTTCTGTGCCTTGGACACGATACAAACCCATTGTAGGAACCATTTTAAACACCTACATTTTCTACAATGAGCTGAAATTTGCAACCACCACATTGGAGATCAAGAGCCTGTACTACAGAAAAACAAAAAGGAAGAATAAACTTGGTTATAGATGGGAATTTGATACCAAAAATTAAGCATGGCCATAACAATTACAGCCATCTAGTGGGCAAAAGTGTTTTTTTAAATAAAAATACTATTGATATTCAATTTCAACACTAAAATATTTTTAAATTAAAGAGGCCTAACAACCTGGACAGGGAGCTTGCACCATTTAAAAAATCTTAAATATTTTCCTTCTTGCATTGCAGTCTGCAAATATTTGGAAAGTTAGATGTCATCTGGTACTCCCGTTTTGATGAGGGACTTGCTGAGACTATCCAATGGAGTGTGTTATGATCACACTTCAGCTGAAGGGACAGAACTGATTTTTTTTAACAGAGATTACCTTTCTCTGAATGGTTCATTAAATATTAAGGTTAGATACATGACAACATAAGCTTTAAGTTAAATAGATGGCAACAAATCAACAGGCTTCACAGAGTGATTAAGGATCTCTTTCTTCAGATGCTTTGCACATATTCTTTTGGCTCTTGAAGTCATCCATCAATTCAGGAGCTCCTCAGGCTTCACAGGGTATTTCATGTTCGATAGGATCTCTAGTGAATTCCTACTGAAAAAGCAAATTGGAAAGTAAGTATTTCATCTAAATCTTTGCATATCAAAAGGACAAAAAAGTACATCCCTTTCTTTATCTTACTTTTATATGGAGCATATGGACTGAAATGATGAACTTCAGATTTGAATTCCAGAAACTCCAAAGCATTTTGATTTAGCCCATAATAAAATCTTCAGTGAGGTTTCATAACAATGCTTTTTAATCCACCTCAGAGGAGAGAAAAGATTCTGTGTGACAGGGTTTGCTCCATTATAAGTTTTTGGTGGGTTTCTTGGGTTTTTTTGTGTTTATTTTTGTGGATTTTTTTTTTTAAGTTAGTGATCTGTATTTAAGATTTTGAAAACATATTTACAGCACAAACAGACTGTCTCAGAATAATCTCCACAGGCATATGCACGCCTTGGAGTGGAAGAACAGGCTATAGGATTTTTTAACCCTGTGACAAGAAATAACTGGCTGTGAATTTTGGAAATCCTCTTTGGCATGTGTTCAAGGTGGTGTTAATGCAAACCGCCCCATGCCAATCTCCTGACTCATCCCAAACGACAGCTTCTGACACTCATCCCGTTGTCGCCAGCCTTCCCTAGGAAGAAAATAAAGCAGCTCCTCCCTTCCTTCCTGAAAGCTCATGTGCTTGACCTGCTGCTGAACGGGTGCATCTTCTGTATTTCCAAGTATTTAGCTTGGGCTCTGATCTCGTGCCCGCAGATCTCCAAGGGGAGGCTGTTGCTGTAGAATTCATCTCAACGCCCAGGTCCCAGGGCACAGAGTGGCTCATGTTGCCTCCTTCTGCCAGCCCCAGTTTCACGTTCAGGGAACAAGAAACTCTTTGCAGCCAGTATGTAAAATTCTCTTTGAGTCTCTGGTGCAAATCTCTTTGAAGACAGCTATATGTCAAATATAGCATTATGTTGCTTCTAAATCCTATATATATTTATAGGACTTGATGATCCTTATTGGGTCCCTTCCAACTTGGTATATTCTTTGATACATGTGATTTATATATTATTTACATAGTGTATAAATACCAAGTAACCATTATCCATAGGCAGACACTACTCGCAGAGGAAAATGCTGTTTAAATACTGCAGTCCTGCAGAATCTCATACGTTGGATTAAGTCTCCGGCCACGATGGTTGGTGCCAATTATGGGATGGCTTTTTCCTCATTCTACAGGCACGAGGTGAGGAGTGAAGGACAGAGGCTCAGCTGCTCTAGCTGTGAATTTCTTGACCTCTGACAGTTTTGGTTTTTTCTAATCACAGCCTTTTCTAAGCACAGGCTGTGCAGTATGACGTGCCATATAAAATCTCTGCTAGATACAGAGCTAGATTTGTGATGCAGTTACTGGTATTTCATTAACCTTTATCTTGACAAGTGGAAATAACACGCTGTGATTCAGGGTAAATTTTTCACTTGCAGAGGAAAATGGTGCCAAAAGAAAGCAAATGGTCTAGAAATTAATAAATACAAATCTTGATAGAAAAAATCAACTTCCAGCTGGACTTGGCCCCTTGTGCATGTTTGGGACGTGTTGG